>JASANQ010001314.1:0-176545 GCA_030849645.1 Wallacemonas sp. Wsd
GTACTTCTGGCGCTTCGGCACGAACATCCGCGACAAGCCGTTCAGCTTCGACGACTTCAAGGACACCCCCGAATCTGACGCCATCAGCACGTCTACCGTGGCCGCGTCCAACCCACTGGACGGTGCGGCAGTCTCTGACGAAGATGCCTCCGTTCGTTGCTACTCGTTTGCTGGTCAGATGTCTGTGTACTCGTACGACAGTTCCCATTCGGATAAGAGCACTATCATGGCCGTCGCGGAGGACGTCTCAGGCAAGCACGCGTCCAAAGGACCACAGCCACCGCTGGCTGATCGGTTTGTGAGCTGGGTGCGCGAGTTCTTTACTCACGGTGTGTGGTGGCCGGTGTCGGTACCGTTCTTCGTTGTGATCGCTGCGACTGTCCTTCCCGGGTATTTCGCCACGTGCATCACGTACCGCGTGGGCGGCGTGGCCTCTGTCGCTGTCGCCAACGTGCGCACGTTCACGCTGATGGATCAGTCGTCAGCACTCGGTGCGGCACCGGCGACGGGCCTCGTGATGACGGGAATTGTGGTGCCCTTCGCGTACAGCCTGTTCTACAACGGCATCCCGTCTGCTGCTGGCTGGAGCACTGCCTTGGCTGTCGTCGTGACGTCCGCGGCTGGCCTGCTGAACATCAACCGCTTCGTGCAGTACGTGCTCGCTGGCCCCGCTGGTGGCATGGATGACTTCTACAATGGCCACGCGACGATTGAGTGGCCGCTGTGGCTGCAGTGCGTGCCTGGCGTGCTTGTGTACGTTGCTGTTGTGTGCGACTTCCTGGGCGTGCGTCGGGTGCTGTCTGCGTGCTGCCGGTGCGGTCGCGAGTACAAGCGCCAGCATCACGATGACAACGTGGTCTACCCGACGAACTAACTGAGGAACAGACGTCCACTATACCCCAATGCGCAAGCCCGAAGAAGAACCGAGAACACACCTGTGCGATCCCAGCACCGAGAACACGCCGTGTGGAAGTTCACAATGAAGAGGGATACTCAGTGTGGGGCGTTTTTTTTTCCCACGCCCACATCCGGCAAAAGTCTTTGTTCGTTCTTCGAGTTTGTGTAGCAGTCCCTCTTCCTCTCCCTCTTTTTTTTTTGTTTTTCAGTATATTCGCACCTTACCCCCCCCCCCTTCCCCTCTTCATGTTTGTACACGCTCCCGACCAAAAAAAAAAAAAAAACACCGAAGAAACGGATGGTGATGAAGAGGACAAAGGGTTGGACACAGTGTCTTGCCCGGTTGTGCCGTTGGTGAGCAGGAGACGACTTCCACCTAGACCTTTTGCGTGTCACACTCCAGCCACACTTTTCTTCATCTGTTTCTTCGTTGGCAGCTGAGAGCATTCTTTTTTCCTTTCTTTGTACACATGTTTTCTTTCTTTCTTTGGTTCAAATGCAGATGATGGTAAACAACTCATCCACTTACGGGAACTTCAGACAAACAATCCAACATCTCAAAGCGAGTCTTCCGTGTGCAGGGAAAGCACCGCGCGCACGGAGCGACGGCACCTTTGTAGGGCGTGAGACTCCGTTGTGGGTCCGGTTGCGGCCGACGAACACAACTCTTACCCCCTCGTCAGGTTTCAGATGAGAAATCACCATCGTTTTTGCCAACAGTCCTCCTGTGCTTGGTGCGTTGTCTCTCTCTCTCTCTCTCTCTGTGTGTGTTTTCTTGCCTCAAGAATGCACACCTCACATCTATGTGGTCACGCTCCGATATGGTCCTTGGTCGGTCACGCCGCCTGGACGGATCTTTCGTCTGCTCTTCTCATTTTCCCTTCTTCCCGTCCCTCTCCCCTGCTTGTTGGCTTTGCTCACCCTCCCACCTCCACGAAATGACTTGAAAAGTTTTTAAAAGTTGCAACTCGTTGAAAAAGTACGTTTATTCACAAAAACGCACACACAAAGGAGAGAGGAGGAAACGTGTACAGATACCCGCACACACAATCAAGCCTTGATAGGTGTGCGCTATTGTGATCACTACCTGTGCCACAGTTTCAGGGTCCTTGTTTTTCTCGCTCTTTTTTTGTTTTTTTTTCTTCTTACTCGCCGTTCTTGACGATGATGCGCTTTGCCCGACTTTCGGTGTCCCTCGCGCACGCACACGGGACGACAGAACTCCTGAGGCACTCGCTGGCGCCGTTCTTCACGGCACACACCGTGGCTCGTCGCTTTCAGTCGCAAAGCTACCGTTCGCAGGGAGGGGCGCATTGGCAGGAAGGCCAGGTCGACCCGCGCTACGCCTCCTCACAGAGCATGCGCCGCCTCAACGCCGAGACGATGCCCCATTATGTGAAGGCCACCATCCAGAACGATCGGCGTGAGATGGGCCTGGGCGAGATTTACGACTGGGAGGAGTTCGCCAAGGAGGCCATCTTCATCCCCACGCGATCTGGTGCCTTGTGGGTCGGCAGCGACGACCCGCGCGCCGCGAAGTTCATGCGCAGACGCGAAAAGATGAAAGTGAAGCCTCTGCAGAAGTCGCGTCGAAAGGTCGGCCCTGACCCTGCCAAGGCCCTTGAGGACCACCCCCTCCGCGAGTACTACACCTCCGCCACCAACCTTCACGACCCGCTCAGCGTCGCCAACAACTTGCTCCGTGCCGGCATGATCGCCGAGTACGACGTGAAGCACACAGCCGCGAAGATCGAATACCAGGCGCGTCCGCCAATCGTCTCTATCATGGGTCACGTTGATCACGGCAAGACCACGCTGCTCGACTATTTGCGCAAGACAAACGTCGCGTCGAGTGAGGCCGGCGGCATCACGCAGAACGTTGGCGCCTTCCAAGTGAAGACACCGGATGGCCACCTGATCACGTTCATCGACACACCCGGTCATGCCGCCTTTACGGCCATGCGCGAGGTCGGCGCCAGCGCGAACGACATGATCGTACTTGTTGTCTCCGCTGTTGATGGCGTGCAGCCGCAGACAGTCGAGGTGATTGAGCTTGCTGCACGTCAGGGGATTCCTATCGTCGTGGCCATTACAAAGATCGATCGGCAGGCGAACGTGGAGCCGGTGAAGGCACAGCTGCGCGCGCATCAGATTGAGCTTGAAGAGGACGGCGGCGACGTGCAGTGCGTGAAGGTCTGCGGGCGCGATGGCACCGGCATTCCGGATCTCTTGGAGGCCCTCCAGTTGCAGTCTGAATTGTGCGAGGTCTCCACGCCGGAGCCGTCGCGGGCGGAGCTGGTCGTGCTCGAGTCGCAATCGAAGGACGTGAGCGAGATTGCGGCCATTGTGCGCTGTGGTCGTGTGCGACCTGGCCAGGTGGTGGTGACGGGCATGATGTACGGCACGGTGCGCAAACTCTTTGATGAGCACGGTGAACCGCTCGCGGAGGCCGGGCCCTCGACGCCTGTGGTGCTGCACGGTCTCAAGTCCCACCCAAAGCCGGGCTCGACGCTGATGCAGGTGAGCAGCGAGCCGCACGCGCACAAGTACTTCCAGTTCATGAAGGATGTCTTTGAGACCGAGGGCGGACGCGAGAACTATCTGCAACTGCTGAACCAAGAGGCATCGGGCAACTTTTACAGCCGGAAGCCGGACAACAACCTTTTGCGCGAGTACAGCACGCAGAGCTTCGTCGTCTCCTGCAAGGCCGCCACATTTGGCATGCTGCAGGCCATGATGAAGATGATCTACGATTTGCCCCGACTCGAAGGGGTGAACATGGAGATGAAGATTACGGAGGTCGGCGGACTTCGCGACCACGACGTCGCACTCATTGGGTCGTCCGGTCAGCCCGGCTGCATCCTGCTGTACGGCGACTGCAAGGACACGGCGGTGCTGGAGGTGCCGAACCACGTGCAGGTGCTGCGCTTCAACGTGCTCTATCACGGCATCGAGGAGCTGAAGCGCGTGCTCGTCGAGTCGCTGCCCAAGATCAAAAAGATGCGTGTGCTGGCCACGGCGGAGTGCCTGTCGCTGTTTCGCGCCTCGCAGGCCGGCCGCACGGGCAACGCGGGCGGCATGAAGGTCACCAAGGGCACGCTCGAGGCCGACAGCGTGAACTACCGCGTGCTCCGTCGCGTGGGGCCGAGCCCCGCCCGACGCCGACAGACTGCCGCTGGCGCTGCCGGGGCCAGTGCCGCAGCGGGCAACACGCTCGCCTCGCGATTGGCGGCTTCGGGGGCATCGCCGCTCTCTGCCGCCGCCGACAAGGCGCGCGCACGTGACGATGCTGCGGCCGGGGAAGACGAGGAGACGCTCGAGATTGTCTATGAAGGTCAACTCAAGGAGCTGCGTCGGTTCAAGGACTTGGTGCCGTCTGTGGAAGCCGGCCTGGAGTGTGGCGTGATCCTGCACGATGAGTTCTCTTTCAAGGTGGGCGATCGGCTCGAAATGGTCGAGCACTACGAGGAGGCCCGCGATGTCGAGGCGGAGTTCGAGGTGGCTGCGAAGCGCGAGAAGATCATGCGTGAGACCGCGGAGCGGCAGGCTCAACACGATGAAATGCTCAAGTCCACAGACTCGGCAGACCAGGCGGCGGAGAGCTCCTTCACCACCGCAGACGCCGCGGCGGATGTCAAGAACCTCTCCGCAAAACTGGCGTCTATCCAGTAGACCAATCCTCGCACTCTCGAAAGACATAATGGCTAAACAACAACAAGATCAACAACAGCAACAACAACACGTACCATACGCGCGACGACATGAAGAAACGTAAGCGCGGAGGGAGGTAGAAAAAAGGAGCAACATAGTGCAACAATAGCCTCTGAGAATCGTTTAAGAAACAGAATGAATAGAGAGAGAGAGAGCGAGTCTCATCACTTCACAACTGCATTGGGGTAGAGTATTCTTGACTCACAAGCTAGTGTTTGCTTCTTTCTTTTCCCCTTTTTTTTGATTTTTGTTTTCTTCACATTGTATTTCTCCCTTCTTTTTTTTTTCTTCGTGCGAGGTCTCTCTCTCTACTCCGACTGCCAGATGACAAATTGCGAACGCCTACCTTTCAAAATACAGGTTGGCTGTCAAATGAATGGAGAGCTGTGTCGGCGCGATACTCAGCTCTTTGTGTCCGTTTTCGTATTGTTTTTTGTATTTGCGGCGTTCAAATTAACTTGTGTTTTTTTTTTCACAGTCTTCCCTCTGTTTTCTTTTCTTTTATCCTTCTCACACAGCAAATACACACGCAAATACCTCTCCCCCTCCAAGAACAACACCCCTCTGCGGCAAGACAATATTCGCATACACACAACTCACAGAGAAGCGTTGCGGGTCGTGTGACCTTCACTCGCAATGCCGTACGGTGCCACACGGCTGTCTTCCTCATCGAAGGAAGGATACGTGTCTCTGTCTTGGTGACTCGACAGAGTCTCTTCCCTTTTTTTCTTCCTTTCGACCACTCTCTCCTTTCCCCCCTCTCCTTTTCGTGTAGAAACTAGTGCTTATCCAAAAAGAAGAAAAAAAAAAAAGAAAGAAAGTGTAAAGCATTAAAAATCTTTTTCTTTCGTCCACACCGATACAGTGAACCCTGCAAGACACCCTCACTGTGAGCATGCAGCGTGCCACCCTCCGCATGTGCGCCATGCGACGGGCAATGTCATGTCTGCCTCCGACGACAACGTCTCTCATCTCTCTTCGTCGTCACGCGCTGTCGCACTACTCGCCCCGCTTCTTTCACACATCCACACTCTGCCTGTCGTCCAGCTCGTCCTCTGCGGTGGGCTTAGCTAACTCATCGACAGGCGTCACCTCCGCCACCATCCTTAGCGCGGTGGAGGCGGCGCTCGCGCAGTGCGGGGACGAAACAGGCGGTCATGCCCGCGCGTCGCGCAGCTCCACCACGTCAGCAGAGACACACACCTGCCCACCACTGACACCCGTGATCCTTGTTCTCCTGGACGCCGCCTTGGTGGAGGCGGAGCTCAGTCATGTTGAGCGACGTCGGCAGCGTCAGTCGCAGTACGCCCGCCGTGGAGCCTCGCAGGCCGAGGCCGCGTCTGGCTCGGCCCCACAAACTTTGTACGAACAGATTCTCTTTTCCTCCTCGTCGGACGTGTGCTACGCGTCTGCCCCGTGGTTGTTTCGCCGGCTGATGCGCCTGGCCGCCACGTTCCCCGCTGGCCACGTGTGCAAGGAGGTCATTGCGAGCACGTACACCTGGACAGACTTTGAGGCTGTGCTGCGCTTGATGGAGGTGTACACGCTCACGGAGAGCGGCCTTGAGCGGCTCGAGATGGAGGAGGACGGCGAAGAAGCGGAGCAGGATGAAGAGGCGGGTGAGGAGACCGCCACCGCAGCAGACGGTGCGGCGTCTCACGGGGCGAAGGACGCGATGGCGCCGACGGCGATGGCTGCGCTCAAGCACGACGTGCGGACGCGGTTCTGGACGGTCTGCTCACCTGTCGCACCTGAAGTGCTGCGACTTTCCGGCGTGGGCGTTAGTTCAGCCACGACCAGCAGCGTGGGGCCGGATGCCTCTGCCACGGCCGCATCTGCGTCTGTCGATGCCTCGCATGCGATCGATGCGCGCCGTTTCTACATGGCCCGCCGTCGTGCAGACACGTACACGGATGCTGCCTCCTCTGCCGAACTTCCGCCGCTGTTTTCACAGAGCGAGCCCATCTCGTGGCGGTGCCCGTCCACCATGCCGGCGCCGGACGCATCGAACAATTTCAACGGGTGGGGCAGCCCCGTCTCCATCCCTCGCCCGGAGGACGTGCAGGCGATCCTCGCCTACATCCCCGTCAACTGGGGAAACTTTGGCACGCTGGACATCCCACCCGAGGTGCGCAAGCGGCACATGCGCAGCAGCGCCCCGCTGCAGTGGTTCCGCCGGCAACCGTTTTACTTTGAGCTGCGTGACATGAACGGCACCAACGAGGTGCGTCGCGGCATTGCCCTACACCCGGAGGCGCACGGCCTGACGCGTGATGCGGCGCTCGCCCGTGTGCAGCTGCTCATGGCCGAGCGCTCGCTCAACCACCTGGTGCCGCTCCTCCCGTCGGGCGCTGTCGCCGTCACGCCGGCGTCGTCGTCGTCGTCCGGGGCATCGCGCGCAGTGACGCGTCACGGCGACGGAGCCGCGGCCGCGGCCACCACGGTGCTGTTGCCTGCGGAGAGGGCCGCACTCAAGTTCTTCAGGCGCGTGTGCCCGGCGTACTTCACGACGTTTACCCTGGTTGTGCAGCGCGCGACCAAAAAGAGCGTCGACGAAGCGCTGCTCCAGCGTCTCGCGCGGGACTGGCCGGGCGAGTTTGAGGTCTGGCGCAGTCGGTACAGCGATGTAGGGCTCGTGCGTCGGCGTGGACTCGGTGCCGATGCCTCGCGCTGGCGGTCGGCCTTTCTCGACGATGTGGAGCGGGTGCCCGAGGATGTCGAGGGCATGCTCGCCGTGATGGATGTGATGTGTGCCCTGTGGGATCGTCCCGAGTACGTTTTTGTGCGCCTCTCCGCACTGGCCCAGCGCCGTGTCGGGGGCTACGCGGGTCTCTTGGCGATGATGCGCCGGCATCCGCAGGTGTTTCGCTGCGGCGTGCACTACGTCCGCCGCGTGGATCTGAGCGACCCGCTGAGCCAGCAGCAGGCGGAGCCCGCACTCGGCGACAGTCTCTCGCGGACATACCTGCGCGAGGAGAACCCGTACTTGAGTCCCCGCGAGATAGCCAAGGTGTTCCACTACGTTGCCCCCGACGACGAACCGTTTACACCCGCATTCTTGGTCGAGCGTGCCAGTCCGGCCATGCAGATCGCACTGCCCCCGCGCGTCATCACGTTGCTGCAATTGTTTCCCGAGTGGTTTGCCTGCACAGAGACCGCCCCCGGTGCGTTCAGCGTCCACAAGATCTGCCCCTCGCCGTCGCGCTTTCACGAGGACGGCACACCCGTGGCCTCTGCGGCCCGTGATAACGACCGTGCGAAGGGCGAGGAGAGCGAGGCGGGCGAGGACGGCGAGGAGGACCACTCATGGATGCGTGATGCGTCAGCGGAGGAAGGGACGCTGCTGAGTGCGACGGGGCCCCACACGGCGGCCCCGTCGGCCGGCACAGGCCTGAGTCGACCCGCCACGGTGGCGGCGGTGCGCGTGCTGGTGCCGCGTCATGGGGTGGACAGCGCACAGCTGCTGCTCTGGGCGCCGCTGCCGGTGCAACGTGCGGCCAGCCAGTACTTTGGCGGCGTGCTCAAGCTGGTGGAGGCGGAGAAGACCGTGTTCCGCGTGGAGGAGGGCCCCGACGCGTCCCAACGCATTTTTCTCCGAGAGCCGGACGAGACCCGGTGAGCGCGCGTTCCGCCTTGCTGTGTGTGTGTGTGTGTGTGTGTGTGTGTGTGTTTGTTCGTCCTTGTTTGTTTTCTTTCGCTCCGCCTCTTCACACAGATACACAGATACCACTTGCCAAACAAGAAGAACGCAAACAGGGAAACTGGGTTCTCTCTCCCCCCCCCCTTCCTGTGTGATGGCACCCTCTGAAACAGATTCAGTGCACGCTCTTGGTCTCCTGCTTGACTCCTACTCTCATTTTCCGTTCTCTCACCCACTTTCTCTTTGCCCACTCCTCGCCTTTTCGTCTCCTTCGCTCTTCCCTTCGTCGTGTGTCGGCCAGCATGGCGTGGGCAGTGGGGGGGGTGCTTTGGGGTCCCCGGGGCAGGTCCTTGGGGCGACGGGCCCCCGCCCCCCCCCCCCCCCCCCCCCCCCCCCCCCCCCCCCCCCCCNAAGAGGGCGGAGAGGAAGGAGGATAATGGGGAGGAGTACACGCCAGCACAGAGAGGGATCGCCGTAGCGGGAACGCGGCGCTTTCGGGGATTGGGGAAAAGGGAGGTGTCGCCAGTGAAGTGAACGCCCAGCGTTAGCTTAAGCGCGCACCAAGGCCGTCGTCCTCATGGTGCGCGGTGTGCGAACGACAACCGCACACACACACACACACACACACACAGACGCAGACAGTCACACGGAGTCTCTCTTGTTCTCTCCTTTCGGTGTGTGTGTGTGTGTGTGTGTGTACGCATCTTTCACTGCGTCTATGTTCTTGTTTTTGCGTGTTTTTTTCCCGTGTGATGCAACACACAATCATGACAACAGACACAACACCATCACCATCAACAACGTCATTAGCGAAAGGGGAGGGGAGGGGCTTTTTTTTCCTCCCTTTCGACGGTCCTTTTCGCCCGTCTGTTCAGCCAACGCACGCTCACTTGCGGCGCTCGTACAGCTCGCGCGCCGGGAACGGCAAGGGCGTGCGGTTGTAGCGGTGGAACGAGACGGAGTCGTAGCCGACGTAGCCGTCGTCCGCCTTGCCCTGAATCTTCGTCGTGTTGCCCGGGTACATGCGCAGCAGACCCCACATGTGTCGCGTGTACAGGTGCTGCAGGTGGTACTCCTGGTACTGAATGCGGCGGTACCACGTCGACAGCTGCGCGGCGCGCGAGCGCTTGTAGCCGGTCGTGTCGCCGGTGCGCGGCGCAGGCTTGCACATGTGGAAGCGCTTCAGGTCGTTCTGAATGACGGCCGTGCGGCGCAGGGGAAGCTGATCAATGCCCATGGTGAAGTACATGACCTTGTGCTTGACCAAACGCTCCGGATCGGACCACCAGCGCGGACCAGTGCGAATCGCCGAGATCGGCGGGGCCGCCACGGACACAGTCAGAAAAGTGTTGCGCGCGAGAGACGTCTGACGCAGCATGATTCACTTGCGAGAAAAAAAAAAACTGGACACCACCAACAAAAACGAAAGGAAATAGGAGAGAGAGAGAGAGAGAGAGGGGTGAGAGGATTGTGTGTGCTTGTGTTGAAATGAGAGAGAAGTGCGACATGAAAGAAGCAAGGCACCAGGGCCAAGTACGAACGGGAGGCACGAACGCACATGCAAGCAAACGGAAAGATTGTCTATTTCTGAACCAAGCCGATAGTATGGGAACAGGCACCTGCAAAAAACAAACAAACAAAAAAACCCCACAAAGAACAGACAAGAGGAGCCAGAAATGGGCGAGGGCTTAAAAAGATGCGTCACCGGTGTCACTGCTGTCCATGCCAAGGCGCGAGGCACACAGGCTGGACTCCTCCTCCGAGTTGGAGGAGATGAGGGCCTCGGGGTGCGCGCGCAGCCACGCCAGCCGCTGTGCCTGACGCGCGTCGTACACCTGCTGCCGCCACCGCCGCTCTTCTTCATCCAGCCGCGCGTGCGGATCGGAGGCGGCCGCCATGCTGACCTCATCGGCAGCGACTGCGGTAGTCGTGGGGCTCGGGCCAGCCGCGGCTAGCGACTCGCTCGGACGGTCCGTTGCCCGCGCGGGCATCGGCGAGCTCTCCGAAGCGGCGCGTGTGGCGCTCGTCGCCGTGTCCACGCCATCACTGCCGCGGCCGCCTCCACTACACCAGAGGTACAGCCGCTCCCACTCATAGACCCAGCCGTCGGTGGTCACCGCAACGAGGAAGCGCGATTCAGGCGACCAGGCGAGGTCGCTGCAGACGCCACCGCCGGGCAGCGCCAGCCGTGCCAGCGGAGCCATCACCGCGGACGGCGTCGACGACACCGACGTGGACGCCCCGTCCGCGGCGCGTGCGGGTGCGTGCCGTGCGAGGCGTGTGCGTAGCGGCACTGTCAGCAAGTACACAAAGCCCTCGTCACACACACAGCTCACGACAGGGCGAAGTGCATTGTCGGTGCAGAAACCTGCGCCGCCACCGCGGCCAAAGTGTGCGCTCAGCGGCGCGCACCACGGCAGCACATGACGCAGGCGGCACACGCCACGCACCGTGTGCAGAACGACGAGCGCACACGTCACGGCAACGGCGGCGGTGGGGGCGGCTGGCATGGTGGTGGCGGAGACAGAGTTGGAGGAGGGGCACGTGTTCGGGAGAGCCCGTCGTGTCTGGCTCGCGCGCCGATTGGCCGCAGACGGTGCACGCCGCACCTCCGAGCTCGCCGCCCCGGTGGCCGCCACCGCGGCGCTGCTGGTGGTGGCGTGCGTGCGCTGCGTGAGACCGAGGACGTGGAACACGTCGGATGGCTGCGAGGCGACGAGCATGAGCGGCATCAAGCTCTCCAGCAGCGCGGTCCCTCTATCGACCTCGCGCTCTGCGGAGGCCGCCGCCGCAGCGGCTGTGGTGGTGGCGGCGCCAGCGACGGCAGGGCTCAGTGTGGTCGAGAGTTGGTGGAAGAGACGCTGCACTGTGCCGTGCTCAGCCGACGCTGCCGCGGTGGAGGTCGTCGCTGCGAGTGGTGCCGACACCGCGGCCGTGGGCACCGATGCGGCTGTCTTGTTCGCCGATTTTTTACCGACCGCTTCCGACGAGGCGGCGGCGGCAATCCACGCGCAGGCCTGCGCCGCGTTCATCGCCGCCACCTCGAGTCGACCCACCGCCCTCACGCCCGCCGTCACCGAGGACACGGCGGAGCCCGGCAGCACACACGCGCAGACGTGACGGAGACCAGGCAGCTGACGCGGCGGCATCGCGAGCAGCGGCACCACACCGCTCGTCGCCGCCGAGGACGGCGAGGCGCCGCGTGCGAGGGAGCCACGCCGAGGACGGCGCTCTGGGCGGAGCGTGGGTAGCGGTGTCAAGGGTGTGTTGCGGAAGGACCAGACATGCACGCGACCGCTGGCGTCTCCGGTAAAGAAGAGTGGCGCGGCGAGCACGGTGACGGCCAGGGTTGTCATGACGCTCTCCAACGGCGACGGCGCCGACGCGGAGGTCCGGGCAGGTGTTCGCGGGGCCGTCGGCGCAGGCCCCACCATCGCCGTCACGGCCGAGGGACCGGACGAGAAGAGAGAGCTGAAGAAGCCGGACACCCCTCCGCTGCGCGTCGCACTGCCACCACCTGCGCGGTCCGTGCTGCTGTTGTTGTGGCTGTTGTTGTGGTGATGACTCGGGTGCCGCGCATTCTCCCCGGCGGCCGGCAGACCCGTTGATGGCGCAGGGCCGACAGCGACATGAACCACGGCGAGCCCCGTCGAACAGTTGAAGAGTCGCAAGGCGCCTTCCGGCAGCTGCGTGAGCACCAAGAGAAAATTGTTGTTCAGCGGAACAAAGCTGGCCTGGCACGGCGCCGCGCACGCGTCATCGCGACCGGTGCGCACGGACGCCAGAGGTGCCAACGAGAGCGAGGCGGTCGTCGCGGCTCTCCCTGTTGGGGCGGTACGCGTCTCGAGCTTTTGGGAGCCGCGCCGCGCCGTCGCCGACAAGGCACGCACACGCTGCAGTGCGTCCTCTGCGGTCGCACGCACGGCAGCCTCCGAGGGCACCTCGCCTTCCGCGGCTGTCGCCGTCGTTGTCGTCGACGTCGTCGCTTGGGCCGCGATCTGCATGCGGCGCACCTTGTCACGCCGCTCCGTCGACCAGATAATCACACTGCCATCGAGCGAACTGCTGCAGAAGAGCGTGCCGTCATCGTTGAAGTCAAGGCTGAGGATGGCATCACTGTGGCCTTGCAGATCTTCCATCCACCACGGGTTCACCCCGGCACTGCTCTCCGCCGACGACACCCCTGCCGCGCGGTGAGTGGTCGGCTGCCGGTGCACAGTGCCGAGCGCGGTCACCTGCAAGGGCGGCGCGTGATGATGGTGCGAAGGGACGTACCAGAGCACTCCGCTCCGTGTCCCTACGAGATAGCCTTCGCCCGATGGCGTGAAGCGCACGCAGGTGGCCACCTGGGCCGCACAGGGCGAGGCCGACTCCGCAGGTCGTGGCAGACGACGGTCGGCGGGGCTCGGTGGGAGTGGTGTGGTGCGCGGTACCGGCGTGAAGAGGTACGCCATGTGTGCCGCGCGCGCGTGGAGATGCGATGGTGACGACGAGGTGGCGGCCAGGCGGGCACGGGCATCTGGCCGAGGGCTGGTGTGACCGCTCGTGGCGTGCAAGGCAAAGGAGCTCGCGTATGACAGCGAGTCATCCGTGCCATCGTGCGTGTCGCCGGTCTTGTCGGGCATATCCTTGTCCGAATCGGCGTGCGTGTTGCGAGGAGGGGCCACGCCTTGCAAGGACACCTCCGCGGCACCATCGCGCGCCGCTCCGCTCGGCGTGAGAATGTCGACACGCCCCTTCTCAGCCGCGTCGGCGTCGTCATTGTTCTCGTCGTCGTCGTCGTCGTCGACAGCCGCGTCGTCGAGCAAGGAGGCAAACGAGTTGGAGGAGCTCATGTTTGCGCGCGAGTGCGCGCCGGATCCACGAGCATCGCGCTCACTAGCGAAAAAACTGAAGCTGAGATCGTCGTCCTCGTACGCGTCCATCGGACAGGTCGTGCGTGCCGTGGTGGGGCCGGTTCCAGGGGCCGCCTGAGCTTCTCGTGCGTCGCGACCCATCGAGTGGTACACACGCGGGCGAGTGTCTCTCTGTCGACGAGAGGCACCCACACCCTTGCCGTTGTCGCTGTCGCCACCGTCGCCACTTAACGAATCATCCATGTCACTCGGCGAGCGCGAGGCCCCTCCCGAGCGAGACCGGCGCGACGACACACTGTTCACCTCTTCGTGAAGGCGGCAGTCAGGCTCTGGACTGGCAGCACACGTGCGTGCCTTGTCCGCGCGCTTCATGTCCAACTGCGCAACCGAAGTCATGCGAAGGTCGTCGGTGGTGATGCCGAAGCTGTACGCATACCACTCGCCTTGACGTGCCCCGTGAGATGTTGCCGGTGCCGCTCGTCGCTGTGTCTCTGCACGCTGCGACTCCCAGTGGGCCATCCAACGCTCATCGTGCTGGCGATGTTGGGCCGACCGTGCGCGATGACGACGGGGCCGTGCCAGCGCAGGACGGCATGGCGGGGCCTCTGATCGTGTCAGCAGCTCCCGCGCGGAGGGGGAGAAGAGCATCGTGGTCGTGCTCCCCAGCAAACGTGCCGCGGCACCCACGAGGCCGCCATCGAGGCTGCTGCTCTCGTCGCTCACGGAGGCCGGCCAGACGCGTCTGTGAAGCGCGGACGATCGACTGGACACCTCGCCACCTGCCCCGGCGTGCACATCGACTGGGTATGCCTCAGTTGGTCCTGTCTGACTCTCGGACTCAGGCACGGGCTGCGCGGACAGCGTGGGTGGTGGTGGTGGTGGTGATTGTGGTGTTACGGTGGTGGTAGGCAGCCCCGCCGCGCGCGAGGGCAGACTGGTGAACAGCGTGATTCCGTGCGATGCACCGGTGGCGGCGGGTTCGCGATATGCGGTGCGCACGACTCGTTGTGCGTAGCGTTGCGCGCGCTGTGACGGGGACGGCAACGGACACGACCTCCGTGGAAATGGTAGAGTCTCGAAGGCGAGCGCCATGTCCTTCCGTGTGCGGGCGGGGCTCGCGGTGGTGGCGACGGTGGCAGCGATGGTGCTGCCTTCTGTGACGGCAGCGACGACAGGCGGCGACCCCACGCCAGCCGACGGTGCGGCCGCGAGTGCGTCCTCCGCGAACGCTGTCAAAGACGCCAGCCAGCGTGCTTCGTTGACGTGCGTCTGAGTGGGCCGCGGCCGCACCGGCTGCGCGGGTGACGTTGCCGAGGGATCGCGAGGACGTCGCCGAACACTGATCAGCCGCGATCTGTGCGTGGCGACTGTGGTGGAGTGGCTGCCGTCTGCAAGCCCCTGCTGCATGGCGGTGTGCTGGCACGCGAGGGCCAGTCGTCGAAGAAGGGACACGGCACTGTCCTTGTCCTTGTCCTTGTCAGTGGTAGTCGGACCTTGGGCAGCAGCGCGCGAGCGTGCCAATCGCAGTGCTGCATAGCGCGCCGCGTCATCGGTGGAGGAGGCACACACCGCCATGTGCACGCAGGTCAAGATGTGGTAAAAAAAACAACAACAATAGCAACCGCACACTAAACACGTTTGCGTACTCACTTTCGAAGCAACATGTCGTGAGAGGGGTGAGGGTGAGGGGGGGAAAAAAAAAGGGCGAGGTACTGATGTGAGAGAAAAAGGAAATAGACGTGGCAGCTCCAGGCGCGACTGTCACACAAGCGAGTACGAGACATCACGCATTGACGGTGGGCTACCACGCCCAGATACACACATACAAACGTATACACAAACAAGGAGAGTGAGGGAAAGCTGCGTTGGCTCCAATTTTATGATATGTGACGCGCGTCCACAAACGCGAAAGCCATCTCCAACGCCATCACTGAATGCTAGCTTGTCACTCCCTCTTTTCTCTTTTCATTCTTGCATCGATTTGTGCAGTGTGGTGGCCGTTTTTCTGACCGTTTTGTGTTTTTTTTTGAATGGAAGTCCTGCACAGGAAACAAAAATGCAAGTCAGAGCACAACGCTTTTTTTTTGCGAATTTTTCTTAGTGCGAGGCAGTAACAAGAAGAAAAAGGAAGGCCCATAAAAAAAAACTAAAAAATGAGGAACATATATGGCGTCTTGTTTACGGGGACGAAAAAGAAAAGAAAAGGAGTAGAAAACAACAACATCACATCCACAGCACTCGCACACGCGAGATACTTGAAAAAAAAAAAAGAAACGTGAAGGCCACGCAAAGAAAAAAGTCAAAAAAGAAATGTTGCATTACAAAAAAGCACTGAATGAAAAAGAGAGAAAAAGAAATCCTGGAGGGATTCGTCGATAGTTTTTTTTTGCAGTTTTCTGATTGCCGTCAAGTACGGGCAGACAGTGAACCGACGAAAAGCACATCCGATCGTCTTCCATGGTTGAAAGATATCTGTGTATCTTTTGTTCTTCTTTATTTCCCCGTTTCATTCCGTGTTCCATCAAGTGATGCTTCCTCACAAGCTCAGTACTAGGTTGCGTCCTCCGGCTCTCTCGCAAAAAAGAAAAAAGAAAGGAGCGAAGAGAGACAGAGGATGGCGAAGACGGCACCATCACAAAATGAAGAGAATTAAAAATTAAGAAAGCAGCCGGCACTACTGCTTGAGATGTGTCTGTGTGTATGTGCGCGCGAACGCATACACACACAGAACAACATCCCGAGTGGAGAGAGAGAAAACACTTTCTCCTCTCACGTTATCATGTTTGAAAATCAACAACACAGAGAGGCGATCACTGCGTAGCGCAGTGACTTTTTCGTGTGCGTGTGTGGCTGTGGCGCTAAGCGCATTATGGTCCACGAAGGACAAGAATTATTAAAAAAAAAAAAGAAAAGAAAAGCATGATGATGATCAGGTCTTCACACACGACTTGGGGAGACGATGTGCTCTCTACCTTTTACTGGAGAAAAATGCAGGGACAACAAAAAGGAAAAGAAAAGACGAAAACAAAAAGCGAAATGAGGAAATCGTCAACGGTCAGATGCGAGAAAAAAGAATAAACAAGAGAACAGGAAAGAGCCAATGAACACTACCATTGCTTAGTGCCTGGTTGGTGCATGCCATTGACCCTGTTGCTCATGTACAACTATTTTTCTTTTTACGTTCTCATTTTCTTCACAGTTATGCGTGACACAGGTGCCTGTTCGGTCTGTTCCATCTCTCAACACTCTTTTTTTTTTCCATGTTGCTGAAGTTCCTTGCCTTTCTTTCTAGTAGCGCGTCTTTTACTTCTTCTTGAAACAAGAAAGTCTAAAAGAGCACGAAAGCATGGTGAACAAGTGAAGACACCTGAGGAGTTACCCCTCGAATGACGATCACTGCAGTGGAATGTGTGAGAGAGTTGTTGGCATGAGAGGAAACAGGACCATTGAAACGACACACGTGAAAATAAGGTGCTCTGCCATCAACACTATATATTTCCTTTCTTTTTTTGCACAAAAAAAACATGACGCTTCTCGCTTTTCAACTATACAGGTGTTTTGTTGCTTCCCCCCTTTGGCCGCACATGCGCCTGTCTGACTCAAACTACCCAAAAACATCCCCTTTCCCTCTTATTTACAGAAAAGACGGACAACTGATTCAGGTAGAGGACATCCAGTACCTAAGATGCAAAAGAAAAAAAAAGAGAAAATAAGCAATCAGTCGGGGTGGTTGGCTGGGAAAGAGTGAAACAAGACACACAATGACGACGCAATTTACTTTGTGGTTGGACACGTACGTGGACCTCAGCCGTCCGGCTTAAGCTGGAGTGTGGAGCAAGAACGAAGGGGAAAAAGAATGTGTATGAATGTGGTTGTTAGGTGGTAAACCGTACACACTCGCTGAATTAAAAAAAGAAGAGAACATAAAACAAAAAAAAAGTCACACATGTGGGCCCAAGTAGACGACAAGTGTTTGTCGGTATACAGACAACAGGAAAAGAAGCTGACATCGAAAAAAAAAAAAAGAAAAAGAAAATGAAACATCATGTAGACGAGAAAAGCACGGAAATAGCAAAACTCTAACTCAACTGTGAAACAAGTGCTTGTGTGAGAAGAGGAAGAACGAAGCAAGGAGAAAAATACACGCATTTCATGTGCGTGGCAAACGATCCTGAGACTTAGGCTACAAAGGAACGATGCCAGAAAAAGCAAAAAAAAGGGAAAAGGACGCACAAGAAGCACTGTGTAGTTCTCCGCTTCATTTCACCTGCTTCGCCGCAATCACATTTCTGACATAACTCCAAGGATTTGCGTTCTTGTGCTATTGCGCGCTGAGAGAAAGGAGAGCTTGCCTTTGTTTTTCCCAAATCGCCGATCTCAATCTGTCCAGTTGTTTCTTTTTGAATCATTTCCAACTCGACGTGCTTCGTTTTTTTTCCCCACGTTGTCAATACCGCGTCGATTCCAGTTTTGTGAAACCAGAGAATCGGATTTCTTTACAGAAATACAAATGGTCCTTGTTGTCGTCACTTGCGGTGGCAGCTACGTTGTTCTTTTCTCAGTTACCGAGAAAATTTCGACACGTTCTCGCGTTTGCGTTGTACTTCTCCTCTTACACTTCCTTCACGTGTTTGTGTGTCTGCGTGTTTTCTGTGTTTGGCAGTGCCATTGCCCCCTTGTCGAATTGAACAGTTGCTTTCTTCTCCCTTTTCTAGTTCCCCACCCTGACCAGACAGCACACGCTGTTGGACAGGATAGAGAAGAGTCAAGCTGAAAAAGAAGAGTAGAAGGGAGAGGAACAACACACACACACACACACACACACACACACACACACACACACAAAAGAAAAGGAGTACGTGCAGAGATGGAGAAGACACAACGAGGGTAACAGCAAGACAATCCTTAAAAAAAAAATGTATTTACCTCAAGATTTCGTTTCTATTTTCTGTGTTTGCGCGGAACGCATTTTGTTTTTTTGCGTTTTTTTTTTCCGCATGTTCGAGGGTTTTTTTTTTACCACCCCATCCTGGACGACGTCTTCTTAGACCACCTGTGCCTCGAGGCGCGCATCGAAGCCCTCCTGGAGGAGCCGCTTTGCTGTGGCGTCGAGCTCGAAGACGTGCGGGTCGTGCGCGTCAATCTCACGCAGGCAGTCAGCAAGAAAGAAAAGATACTCCCGGTTGGTGCCACTGAAGCCACCGCGGGCAAGGATCTCCGCCGCCATCACCTCCATCGGGGCCTCACCCATGAAGTCGGCATTGTCCTCAGTGGCGATGTAGCACAGGCAGACAACATTCTTGCGCGTGGCCCGCGCCACGCGGGCAGCGGTGGCAGAGATGGAGTCGTAGGCGGCGTCCTCCTCGTCGCTGGCGGCAGCGGCGGCGGCAGCGGTGTGGCTGTGGTGGCTGGCATCGGCAAAGATGTCCAGCTCCGCCTCCTCGTCCTCTGCGTGCGCATTGTAGAGGGTCACCTCCACGCGATCGTAGCCGCCCTGCTCGCGAACATCGAGGGCACCAAGAATCTTGAAAAGCTTGGCGGGGTCCGACGGAAGCTGGTAGGCCTTGCCGTACACACGGGATTCCGGCTCATCGGGAAGGAGCGTCACCACGCGGCCAGGGGCCTCAGGGGTACCACGGTGGGAGTCGGTGCCCTGGTAGAACACGCGCTTGAAGCCCTTGATGTAGGCCACATGCTCCGCCTCGTACTCAAAGTTCTGCTTCCAGAGGATGGAGCCGTAGCCAAAGATGAGGAAGACGTTGTCCTCGAAAGAGGGCAGGCCGAAACGCTCGGTGAAGTCAGTCGTCACATCCGCGAGCGCGATGCTGCGCTGGGTGTTGTGCTTGACCACCGAGGCAGGCTGAGCGGAGACAGGAGAAGTGCGGCCACCAGCCATTGTTCGAGTGTGTTTATTTTATTGTCGGTTACTTGGATGTACTTGACAACGAAAACAAGCAGCAGAAAGGGGGGACGAGAAAGAAGGAAAGAAAGTAAACACAGAGAAACAGGGAAAACGAGAGGAAAAAACAAGGAAATTTTAAGAAGGAAAAAAAAAGTGAAGAAAAAGTGGTTCTTTTCTGGGTTGAGGAGATGAAGAAAACAACTGTGTGGAGTTTTTTTTTAGCGAATGCTCTTAGGTTCTGGACGAGTAGAAGCAGCAAACAAAAAAAAATGAGAAGAAGACAATACAGAGAGAAAGGTGGAAGCGAATGGGTGAGTGGGGAGAGAGGGAGAGACTATTGGACAGGAAAAAAAAAAAGAGTGCCAGAGTCAAGTCGACATTCTGTGAGGGACAAGTGGGAAACTTATTGGCTCTTTTTTATTTATTTAATGACATGGCGTCTTTACGGAGGTATGCGATCTTGCTTCGGCAAAAGAAGAAAAAGAAAAAGAAAGGAGCCGGCGAAGTGTCCACACATACGCACACATACGCACACATACGTACACAGAGGAAGACCGCCGGGGAGGAGCACACACACCAAAAAAAAAAAAAACGAACCGGAGGAAAAAAAAAGGTAGGAGACACAACAGTAAAACGAAAACGAAAAATCAGAGTGCGCGCGCGCGCCTTACGGCTACGTTGTCACCGAATAATAATAGTAATAATAAAAAACAAGCAAACGGTGTGGAGCCCAGTCGCACATTGAATTTACCCTCAGATCACGCGTCACGACCCGGCCTCTTCTCGCTCCCTTGCGTCGATCTTTCGCGCGGCCTCATCCAAGGCATAGACGTGCGGGTCGTCCGCCCCCATCCCGCGGAGACAATCCGCAAGATGAAACAAGTACTCCTTGTTCGGCCCACTCGGCCCGACAGACGCGACAATCTGCGCCGCCATCTCCTCCACCGAGGCCGGTCCCAGATAATCCTCATTGCCCGGTGTGGCGATGTAGCACAGGCAAATCACGGTTGTGGGCTTGCCGTGTCCGGACGGGGACGAGGGCAAATTGCCAATCGCCAATGGCACCTCCACGACTCCGTGAGTGCGGTGCGCATTGTAGAGGGTCACCTCCACGCGATCGTAGCCGCCCTGCTCGCGAACATCGAGAGCACTCAGAATTTCGAAAAGCTTGGCGGGGTCCGATGGAAGCTGGTAGGCCTTGCCGTACACGCGGGATTCTGGCTCATCAGGAAGGAGCGTCACCACGCGGCCAGGGGCCTCGGGGGTGCCACGGTGATCGCGGCTGCCCTGGTAGAAAACGCGCTTGAAGCCCTTGATGTACGCGTCGTAGGACTCGACAAACTCAAAGTTCTGCTTCCAGAGGATCGAGCCGTAGCCAAAGATGAGGAAGATGTGGTCCTCGCAGGGTGGCAGGTTGAACTGTGACCAATCACCCATCATGTGCAGATTTGTGCAGGTAGGTATCTTCGTAAGTATGTATTTATAAGTGGCAGAGACAGAGAAACAGAACGTGTGTGTGTGTGTGTGTGCACGTATCGCGAATATCCAGTTTTTCTTTTTCTCGAACGGAGGTTACTTCAGAGGCATGCAGGGAAGAGTGGGAAACAGATACATGAGATGAGTAAAAGAAGCGAGGCGGCACGCAGAAACACGCGCAGAAAAAAAAACACGCAGACAAGCGCAGCTTCCCCTGCCACATCAATCACGGGTATGCGACCGAACAATCACGGAGGTGCTGATACTGTGGAGCTCTGAGAGAGGCCTCAGCAGAAAATCACCACCACAGACGTCCTGACCAGCTGCACTTCAGCTTTGCTTGTGTGCTTAACAGCCAACAATATATTTTTTTGTTCTCTCGTGAGTATCTGATTGAATCCAGTCAAACAACTGGCTACTCTTCTCTGTTTGCAAAAGGCCTCCCACTTTTTTTAGTTTCAAGAATCGTTGCGTCTGTGGAGGCGTCCTCACGACATCGGTGGCGGCCGTGGCGGCGGCATGGACGGACGTGGGTAGCTGCTGTCCATGGACGCATCTTGCTGCATCTCTAGCGGCAACATCGTGGTGGAGCGCACCGCAACATCTTGCGTGGCATTCAACAGTCTCCCCGCCCCTGCCGCCCTTGGCAGCTGCGTGGCCGAGGCGGAGTCTGAGGGACGTGTGCCGATCCTTGCCCCAATCATTCCCGAATGCAGCTCCAGCACGGACGGATCATCGCGAAAGAGCAGCGAGCTGTGATCCTTGCGCGTGCCCGCACTACCGCGGAGGCTTTCACGCGCCTCACCACCACCGCTGCGCACAAGCACCTCGGGCAGATCCCTGGCAGCGGGCACCGCAGCACGTGGTCGGGCGGTGCTCGGTCGATTTGGCGGGGGCAAGGGCGGCGGCGGGGGCGTGATGACAATCTCTGGTGTGTCCACCGCGTACGCCGCCGTCGGAGCCACCACACTGGCGCGTGCACGACGCACCTCGCTCGCCTCGTACGACAGCGAGGTCGGAAAGGCGAAGCCGAATGGCGAGGCCGGTGTTGTGGTGGTCGTGGGTGATGGCGGAGAAGACGCGACTGTCGGGCTGCCGACGCGATTGGTCGGTGACGTCGCGCGTGCGTCTGTCAGACCGGCCGCGGTTGTGGAGAGGGCCTCGACGCCCGGGACTGTCCCCAAGGTGCGTGTCTGGCTAGTCTGCACATGCGCGGCGTTCGTCTGCACCACGCTGCTGCTGTGGCGACGTCCGCTGTTCCGATGAAACGCAAAGAACCGCTTCAGGCCGAGTCCCTTGTCGCCGTCACCGCTGCCGCTCGGACGGGCCTTGCTCGGTGCGGCCGCCGTCGTCAACGTGACCGAGCGAGTTGGGAGGCCGCTGTCGAGACTGCTCGCCCGCCGCAGCCAGGCAGAGCCGGTCGTCGTGGAGGTGGAGGAGCCACGCGTCCTCGTCGTGGGTGGTGCGTTGGAGGTGCTGGTCGTGGTGAGCTCTGACGGCGCCGGCAGCAACGCGCTCGCCACGTGCGAGGAGCGCCGCCGCTGATGGCCGCCGGAGGTGTCGTACGTGAAGAACGGATTGTTGGGACTCACCACCCATGACGGCGCACTCGCCACCACGTTGTGGTTGTTGTTTGTTGTTGTCGTTGGTCCCATCACAGTAGAGTCGGCATCTGTGCTGACAATGGTAGGCGATGGACGTCCCAGCTGCGTGCGCGTGGTCGACGGTGGCGCGTACGAGCGCGACGGCACCGGCCCCTGCATCGTCGGAAAACTTCCGCGTCGACCACGCCCACCCGCACCCGCACCAGCGCCAGCAGCGCTGCGATAGGTGGACAGCGGCCCGCGCGTGTGCGAGCTTGCCCGATGATGATGACGACTGTCGCCACTGTGAAGACTGTCGCTCTCGCTCTCGCTGTCCCGCTCACTGCCCCTGTGTCGAGCGCGCGAGGACGCCGACCCCACGGCGTTGTCCGGCGCAAAGATGGAGGTGCTCTGATGACAGAGATTCACGCTGTCGGTGCGCGGATGGAAATGCACGTGTCCGCCAGTGCCCGCGAAGGCACCGGCCCGGCCAACGCCCATCAGGCTCGTATTCTGACTAGTCGTGGTACCGGGACCGGCCATCTGCGAGGACATCTCGGCAGGAAGGACGCCCGACTCCCACATCGTTTGCCAAATCTGGCGCGCATGCAACTCCTGCGTCGCACGACGCTGCCAGCTGGCACCGGCGCTGAGCGGACGCGTGCCCATCGAGGCGGTGAGCTCGGTGCTGCGGCTCATCGCCGATGGCGTCGTCGTCGTCGGCGCGTGAGCGGCACTGGCGCTCGTCTCCACGGTCGACGTGGCCGGCGCGGAGGGCGATGGTGGTTGTGGTGGCAGGGAAGCGCCGGCGACTGTCCACATACACGACGGATCCAGAAGCGGCGGCGGCCACACGGGGGTCTGCACGAGTGCCTGGTTGTACGGGGGGTAGAGCGACTTTTCGGAGAGGTACGACAACAAGTGCAACACGGCGAGCACGTACGCGAGTACCACGACGAGGTCCAGCACGACGACAGCACCGTAGCCACCGTCGTTCCAGGGCCGGCGTGCGCTCACGGCGCGATCTTCACGGAGGGCCGCGCCTTGTTGCGCGTCGAGATGCCCTGGCACCACGTAGATCCGATACAGACAGGGAAAGCACGTGAAGAAGAGCCGGAGCAACCACAGCGGGACCACGCCCCGCAGACACTTGGCGCAGTGGCAGAACAGGCCAGCCGCGACCCAGTACGTGGACAGCGCCACGCGCATGATGAGGCCCATTTGGACAAAGACAAGGGCGGTGTGGATGGCCATGATGAGCAGCATGGCAAGCTTTCCGTTCCGTGCGACCGTCAGTGAGCTGCGGAAGCTCACAAAGACAATGTCGGTGAGAGCGAGTGCGGCGAGGCACAACACACACGCCTGAAAGCCAAACATGTTCTAATCGTCGTCTGACGGAAGGTAAGAGGGGGGGGGGGGGGGCAACTTGTAATCTAATCTATGTGTCTATGTGTGCGTATGTAGGTATAAAAGTATGGCCGGATTTCTAGGGGCACACACTTCGGTTTGATCCTCCTTTCTCAATTCACGCTTCGGATCTCGAAGTGAAACGTGTGGGAATTGCACGAAAAGAAAAAAATGACGTTGAACAAGAGGCGTGAGAGAGAGAGAGAGAGAGAGAGGCGGATGTGGAGAGGTGATTGAGAGCATCGAATGCGTGGAGAAATGTCAGGAGGGGATAACTGGGAACGAAATAGCCTCCTCGACGACAGTGCATGGATTTTTTTTGTAGACAGGTTGTTTTTGCTTTTTGTTTATTGCGTACATAAATGGTATCTAACTGACCGGTGTTAAAAGACAAAACAACAACAACAACAACAGATGTCATCCCCCAAAACGGTAACGCAACAAGGAAATCATTACACACACATAAACACACACACACACACACACACACACGAACACGAGGCGCGGTTTATTACAGGCGGCGACGCTTCTTATTCATCAAAGCACCCACCTCAAGGCCATCCATCTCGTCGCCACTGGCGTTGTCCTCGTCACTGCTGCTGCTGCTGGCCTGGCGGGCAGTCTTGGTGCCTGCACGCGCAGAGGACGGCTGCGGTGGGGGCGGTTGCAGTGCCCGGAGAGCAGCGGCCTCCTCCTCCGCCTTTTGCAGCGCCGCCATCTCCCTCAGAATGCCTTCGTTACTCACCACAGGCACGTCAATCACGCTACCCTTGAGGCCTCCGCGCTGAAGGCGGGTGGTGCCGAACTCATCGTCACCATCGTCCTCACCCTGCGCACCAGAAGACGAGGTGCCCTTGTGGAGGCTCGGATAGGCCTCGAAGCCAGCTTCGCCAAGGCGTTCTGATTTGACAGACACGGTGTGGGCAGACGCACCAGTGCCCGAGGCCTCGACGGCGCGGAGCAGCGTTTCATCCGCCTCGAGGGCCTCTACCGAAATGTTGAGGCGTGCTGCCGCCTTCTCCAGCAGGCGTTGGCGCTGCTTCTCCTTCTTCTCGAGCTCCCGAAGCTCACGCTCGAGACGAATGCGCTCCAGTCGCTGCTCGCGGGTTTCGCGGCGCTGAAAGCTGGCCTGCTGCCGCTCGGCGTTCTGCTGCAGGAGCTGCTTCGCCCGCTCCGCCTCTTCGGCCTCCAGGGCGGCCTGGCGACGCTCCTCCTCCTCCTCGCGCGCGCGCTCCTTCGCCTGCATCTCCACCTCGACCTCACGGGACGCCTCTTGCATGCTCGTCGCGAGGTCAATGATCGCGTCACCGAGTGTCTCAGCGGTCGTGTCACCCATCGCGTGTGCGTGCTGCGCGACACGCACGGCCAGCGGCACGAGCAAGTTCTTCTTGTTGCGCCAGTTGCTCACGCAGAACGGCACGACCACATCCTTGCCCTTGTCCGACGAGAACATCTCGTCAGTGGCGCCGTCGCCGCTCGTGGTCGTTGCGGTGGTCAGCGCACCACCACCACCACTGCTGCTGCTGCTGCTGAAGGAGGTGGCGATCTTGCGCGTCTTTGTCGGTGAGCGCACAATCGGCGCGGTGGTCGCCGTGGACTCGTCGGTGCCGCTACCGGGAATGGCGATTACCAAATCGCGCACATTGCTGGCGACGTTCTTGCCAATGTTGTTCTTTCGCTCAATCTTGTGGAGGGCGATCTGACTGCCATCGAACGCGCTCTCCTCGGCAAGGGCCGCTTCGGCATCCGCGGCCTTGTCCAGCACGTTGGTGAGGCGACCGCGCTTGTTGACGAGGCCAGGGGAAGAGGACGACGACGTCGCGGCGGCCTTGAGAGTCAGCTCGAGCGCCTCACGCGTGCGCGCGGCGGTTTCTGCGACCGCCACACCGTGGTCGCGGCCGGCGAGCGGCGTGGCCGACGCGGGCGGCGCGTGCAGCGTCAGCGCGGTGCTCGCGGTGGGCGAGTGCGCCGGCTGGTGGCCTGTCGAGGGAGATGGTGCCGGCGGCGTCATGCTGGTCATCTTGATGGCACCATGGGAGGCCGGCTTCAGGCCAAGCCCGCCAGGATACTGCACAAAGAAGCAATCGGCGAACGCACCGCCATCGTAGAATTCGAGCGCGTCAGCCATTGTTGAAAAAGTGACACAGAAAGGGAGGGCACGGTGCAAAAAGAGAAGAAAAGAGAGTTGCTTGCTTACGCTCTTATTCGTTTCTGTCAATCAGATGAAGGAGTGTGTGTGTGTGTGGGGGGGGGGGGAAAGAGAGAGAGGGGGAGTGAGAGGTGAAGGAAATGAGTATGTTGTGAAGAGAAAAAAAATGTGTTGGCGCAGACGGGGCGGCAATGGAGGCGAATGGCAGGAGCTGGTGTTTTTGCGTGTTGGGGCAACAACAACACCGTCACGAGGGAAGTCAGCACATTGTACCCTCTCACATGCAACGGCTTTTTTTCTTCATTGAATACAATTTTTCTTTGACTAGTTTTGCTTTACATTCTATTCCACGATCAACATGTCATTGCATGTGACATTCACACTCACAGGTGCAAATGAACGGAGAAAAGAGAGAAAAAAAAACGCAGTTGTATTGGTGTGCGCACAGTTGTTTACATGATCAATAAATAGCACACAGAAAATGCGAAGAAAGCAGAGGGAATGAGGGAGAGAGAGAGAGAGAAAAAAAAAAGAGAAGGCGGATAAAAGGCAGGGCACTGTGGCGTGAGGTGAAGCGTAGGAGGCGTCACATTTGCTCTTGCCCCTCTCCCCTTTCCTTTTCTCTTTCCCTCTCTTTCATTTGTACATTGACCCCTCTTCTTCCTCTTCACCTTGGTCTTCATCTTGAGCGCTTCTTCAGACGTCACTTGGCGGTGCGCACAAACTCACCGCTCTTGTACTCGTAGTTCGTCAGCGCATACGGTGTTGTGTGGATCTTCTTCGTCAGCGGAGGCGGACGGTGACATACCGGGCAATCATCTCTCGCGGTCACCACGGGAAGATGCGTCTCGCGATCACTCGCGCGCATCGCCGCCGCCGGCACGGACGTGGCGGATCCCGCGGCGCCGTGCAAGACAGGCAAACCACTGGCATTGTACAGCTGCGACGAGGACTCCCCTCGGAAAGAGTCGGCCCACGGCAGCGCGGGGCCAGAGGTGGCGGCACGACTGCCTGCGCGCGTCGGGGCCGCACGTGAATGGCCCCCGCCTCTGTAGGAGTCGTAGTAGCCGCGCTCGCTCTCGCGCCGACGTCCATCGTCCATGTCATACCCACCACCACCACCACCACCACCACCCTTGGCGGCGGAGACTCCCGGCATCAGGGTCGCGCGTCGAGGCATGCTGCCCGGTGATGGTGGCACCAGCCGCGCCAGAGAGCCAGAGCGCGACGCAGGCTTAGACGACATGGGCGTGCTCGAGTCAATCGAGAAGACTTCGTAGTGGTTCAGATTTTGACCACTGCCTCCTCCACCCCCACCACCCCCACCACTCGCACCCGTCGCCGCAGAAGCCGATAGGCCGGCACGTCCCGCCATGGTTGCGGTCGCGCTGCCCCCACGGCGAAGCGGGCGGCGGTTGGGCATCCCCCCTACGATCTCATCCTCCTCCTCCTCGTCTGCGCGGCTCCTCGTGCCGTACACAGACGGCGAGGGCAGGCCTTGGTCTGCGCGCTGCGAGGACGCCGGCGAGCTGCCAGACAGCCCTTCGCGCGAGGCACGGCCGGGACCACGCATAAAGGAGCGGCTGCGAAAGACACTCCCACTGCCGCTCTGGCCCCGCGTGCCCCCACGACCACGCGAGAGTCGTCGCGGGGGCCCGTGCCAGGGCGGACGCCCACTTGCCAAAAAGTCGTACTGGCCACTCGCGCGACCGTCCTCCTCCTCCTCCGCCGGCGGTGGTGGTGGTGGCGAGGTGTACAAGCTCTCAAACAGTCGCCAGCCAATGCGGTTGAGTCGCCGCGTGGCCCGACGAAAGCGACGCCGCTGCAGGTAGGCGCGGTAGGTGTGCTGAATGACGTAGGCCGCCTCGTTTTCGCGCGTCAGGCCGGGTGGAATGTCCATCGAGAAGGCCTCCTGCACGGGGTCCCAGTAACTCTGCACGACGGAGGCACGACCCCCGAGAAGTGCGGCCGCGTTGATGGCCTTGATGCGCTGTTGCTGCGTGACAGCCCACGTGGAGGTGGGTCCGCCGGCGTGCCGCATTGCCATCGGTCCGCTGACGCGCGCGACCACCACGGCGGGCTGCACGGAAGACGGCGAGGTCAGCGAGGGACCGCCCCCAGCCCCTGCACCGCCGTACGGGGCGGTCGCGCCCGTCCCTGTCCCAGTGCCCGTCGCGCCGGCTGCGGTGGCGGGGGTGACGTGCTGCACGTCGAAGGCCAGGCCGGCACCGGCCCCGACGTCCATGCCGTACTCGCCTTGTCCTTGGCCCCACACATGGCCGCTGGCACCCGGGGCACGCAGAAACACACCCCGTGCACGCGCAAACGCCGAGACCCCGCCACCACCAGCCCCAGCCCCTGCAGCTTCGGCCGGACGCTCATCCAGAAAGGAGAGACGCCGTCGACCGGCGGACAACAAACGCGCGGAGGCAATCACGAGGGGAGCGGTGGCAATGGTCGGCGTGGCCGCGCTGCCCTTCTGCGCGGGCTCTGCGCCATCCGTGGGACCGTCGTGGTCCTCGGCCGAACGCGCACGATCGGCCTCGGCGGAGAAGGACGAGAAAGGTTTTTCAGAGTGGGCAGTATTGTTGTTGTTGTTGGCCACTGCAGCGGCGGCGGCAGCGGCGCTGACGGCGGCGGAGGGATTCGTGCTGTTCTCGGTCTTGAGGTGCGCCTCCTCCTCCATTTCCTGCCACGTGCCAACACAGAACGGGTGCATCAGGATCGCATCGACGCTGAGACGATTGACCGGGTTCATCTGCAGAAGACGCGACAACAAGTCCTTCGCCGTCGGCGGAATCGACGGGTTCGGTGCGCGGACGTGCTGGTAGAGAATGTGCTGCAGCGTGTTGGCGCCATCGTGCGGGTAGCGGCCTTCGTTGAGCATGAAGTACAGCACGACACCGAGGGACCAGCTGTCCGCCAGAAAAGGATCGTACGCCTCACCGCGCAGCACCTCCGGTGCGACCGTGTGACGCGTGCCGCGGAGCTCGCGCAACATTTCCCCGGGCACGCACGCGCGACATGAGATCAAATTGCCCACCTTGGCGACGCCGCGTTCGTTCATCATGATGTGATCGGGTGCAAGGCCCAGGTGTACCACGGCGTGCTGATGCATGTGCTGCACGGCACGGACGACTTGAATGAACACATGGCGTGTGGCGTCGAGCGGGACTTTGCTGGGTCGCCGTCCGCGTGCGCCGCTCTCGCCCTTGCTGTTGCTGTTGCTGTCATCGTCGTCGTCGGCATCGTCGTCGTCCATGCTGTCGTCATCCCGCTCAGAGCCTTGATCGCTGTCGCTGCTGTCCACGCGGTGTGGGCGACGGCCCGCGGCTCGCCGCGCGTCATCCTCGGCGTCACCGAGACTTGTCAGGGACGGTGTGTACATGAGGCCATCGATGCTGAGGGGGCTGATGGTCTTGGGGACATTGTGCGCACTGCTACTAAAGCCCGGCCCCGCGCTGGCCGCGCTGGCTGCGCTGGGCAGACGGATGGATGGCGGGGGCGAGGTGTAGCGGATGTCCAGCTGCTCCAGCGGTGGGGTGCGCATCGTCAGCCGCCCATTCGCCGGCGGTGACGCGGACGTGTGCTGATGACGCGCACCCGTTGTCTTGTGCTTGCGACGAGGCACAAGCTCGCGTGCGCCGCCACTTCGGCTGCCACTCGCGGTCAGCGCGCCGGACTCGGCGGAGGCGGAGGCGGAGGCGCTGCTGTCCTTGTCGAGCGCGCCCTCGAGCGCGGGATGCCGCGGGATGGGCGCGTACTCGGGCAGCGGCCCCGGACCGACGGCCGCCGCGCCTGCGCCAGGCGTCTGGCGAAACCGCTCGGCTAAAAATGGGGCGATGGTTTGGAGGTGGCGCGTCGTGTACAACTTGGTCGCGTTGATGGACGGGAAGAGCTGCATGAGGATGTAGACAGCGGTCTTGGTCTCAAAGCACTCGACCATCTCGACAATGCCCTCGTGCTTGGGGAGAAAACGCTGCACGTGGATCGAGTCGTGCACGCGGTCCCACATCCACTGCACCTCGCGCAGCACCTCCTTTCTGTACGTGCGCACGACATACTCGGCACCGGTCACCACGTGCGTGCAGAGGCGTGTCCAGCAGTCAAAGTCGCCGACGGCGAGCACCTTGCCGAGCTCGTACTTGCCAATAGTTTGTCGACGGGCGTTGCTTGATGATGACGTGGTGGTTGGTGCGGTGAGACTGGTGGACGAGGCCTGGGCACGAGACGGCATCTGCGAGGTGGATCTCCGCGCAGGAGGGGGTGTCGGCTGCGGCTGAGGCATGCTCAACACACGGCTCGTGATGGACGACAGTTATGTGTGTGTGTGTGTGTGCTTGTGTGTGAGCGTATGTGTCTGCTTGAGCACTATCACACAGAGTGATCAAAACAAAAATGCAAGGAGAAAGAAAAGAAAAGGAAATCAATCAAAGGGGAAGAAAGAAAAGGAAAAAAAAAGAGAGGGTACAAAAAAACAAACAAAAAAAGCTGTTTGTCCGCATGCAAACAAGAGGGGAGGTGAGTAGATGGAATGAGGAAGAAGTGTGTGAGGAAGATAGCAGGTGACGGCACGCTCTGTCGAAAACGACACTTGTCGGTTATGTTCTCCAGGATGGGGCGAGCTGGTTGAAGAAATGAAAAAAATACAAGTTTCCATTGCTTCCCGTTTACCGACCTCCAGTTTTCATGGTCCATTTCTTCTCTCACTCCGCATGTCAGCGCAGCTTTGGTGGAGCGTCGCAGTGCCAGCCTAGCGAAGGGCTGCCCACGCCAGCTCTCCCCGGCACCAAACACACACACACACACACACAAATGGCCCTGCCATTGTGCCAGACAGTTACCCCAGCCAGTTCGCGGCGTGAGGACTGCAATGCACAATTTCTTATCTTGTTGTGGTTGCGTTAAATATGATGTATGTCAGTTTTTATTAATACTTCCCAAGTAAGAGAAAAAAAAAAACAACAAAAAAGATATGTGCGCTGTGAGAACAAAAAAAAACCAAACAAAACTAACCAATTGAGTCACAAAGAACAGAACAAAACCAACAACAACCTCCCCCCCATTGTCTTGCTTACCGTGGCATCTCCTCCCCGCGCACCTCGCTGTACGTGCGGCCACGCACCTCGTCCCGGAACCCATTGTACCGATTCATAGCCTTTTTCTGCACACGCTCGGTCAGCGAGCGATCGCCGTACGTGGTTGCACTGTTCGGGTCGTTCTCATCCTCCACCTCGCCCTCCATCTGGTAAATGAGCGTCTTTTCAACCTCCTCGACCAACCAAGTGGAGACGGGCTCGCCGACGGGCGAGCAGCCAAATATGCGTTCAAAAAGCTGGCCGTACTCTATTGCCTCCACGGCTGCCGTGTTGGGCAGCGATGGGCTGCTCCACAGAGTTTGCCGGTACACGGAGCCACCGAGACCGAGCATGTTCACCTCACGCGGAAGTGCGAGACGATGCAGCGCGCTTTCATTGTCGAGGAAACCGTCGACGACGCGCGTGTCGGGGTCAAACAAAGTCTTGCCGTTGTCGCGCAGCCGCATGTGGAAGCCAAGCGCGGGGATGTTGACTTGATAAGGACTGGTGTAGCGCTGTTGTGCCTTGTCGAACACAAGAGGGGCATTGTTGTCGCCGCCGCTGATCAGCACGTCGTTCTTGAAGTCCAGGTTGATGGAGAAGATGCGCTGAGGCAGGCGGCCCCAGCACAGACTCTTGCACATGCTGCTCGCCATCCAGCTCGTGCGCTGCCAGTGGATGCGGTCCATCACCATGACCCGCATCGACAGGTTCACGTGCGGGGCCGGGTCCACCAGGCGCTCCAGCCACGTCTGCGAGGACGGGTAGTTGCGACCAATAATCAGCGTCACGAGCCCCAGCGGCACAACCGTCTCGCCCGTCTCCGGGTTGGTGTAGTTGTTCAGTTGGTTGTCGCTGGCGCTGGGGCCCTCGGACAGGCGGGGCGAGGCTCCCGGTGAGCTCGGATCCGGCGCATCCATCAGCAGGCGTGGCGCCAGCCGTGGGCCCTGCAGCGCGGCGGCCTTCTGCTTGTCCTCGAGCATCTCTGCCGTCGGTGTGAGTGGCTTCGGGGCAGGGGCGGCGACACCCTTGGGCAGCACCATCTCACCGAACTGCTCGGCCTCGTAGCGGCGGTGCAGTACGTGTTGAAGGTTGTGCTGGGGGAGGTAGAAGGTCACCATGGAGGCATCACGGGTGCGGATGGACGTGGTGACTTGGTCTGCGTCTGTGGCCTGCATGATCAGATAGTTGAGTGGATCGCGAATGCGCCGCGTGCAGCGCACAGTGGCTTTCTGTGCAGCGCTCATCGATCTGACACGTGAAGTGTGTGTGTGTGTGTGTGGTAGTTTTGACTAGAAATTTAGGAAGCCAACAAAAAGAGTAAGAGTGAGATCTTCCCTGGACAACAATGACAATCACAAAAAAAAAAAAAGATAAGAGAGAAGGCGGACAACCGGCAACAACCAAAGCGTATCGCACCTGTTTTTCTTTTTGTTTGTTTGTTTGGAGAGAAGCGAGAGGATGAGCGGAATCAGCGGTGAAACGGTGGCAGAGGACAAGCTGAGCACAGAGAGACACAAGTATCGCAGATACGCCGAGCCGACAGGGGCATGTGGAGGAGAGTCTCTGGGGAAGATGACTATCGCACTTGATCAAATCTTTCATTTATTGTCAAGAGGTAGAACTCACAAAAGGTGAGTTCACCCCTGAGTGCAGCAGAGAAAGAAAAAAACTTTAAAAGAAAAAAAAGCTGGAAAACAAAACAAAAAGTCCACAAATTCTGAGACAGCGTATATCACATGAAAACACGAGAGAAAGGGAGGAGTATCTAGGACAGTGTGTCCGTCCTCGTTCAGGTTTTCTTTTCCTTTTCCTACGTGCTTCTTTTCATTTTTTCCCCCTTTCTAGTTGATATCCCCCCCTCCTCCTTGCACGTGTCTCAACGATGAAGCAGCCGCGGTCGCTGAGGAACACTCACGCTCGTCTTCACGCCATCACCGCCACCACCACTGCTCTCCCCGACATCGCCACTGTTCGGCAGAGAGACAGGAGACACAGCCGCACCGGCGGCAGGCCCGAACCTCGAGCGACTGGAGGGCTGGTGAGTCGCCTCGCGCGGACGCACCAGGGAGGATGGCAGGGCGAGCGTGGAGAGGCCCACACCACGGGAGGGCGGCGCCAGCAGCGGCACGCTCGACGGACGCGCCGACAGCGAGGCCGAGGGGGTTGAGGTGACGGTGGTGAGGCCCGTCTTGGCGGGACGGCCACCGCCTGCCGCGTGCAAGGACGACCATACCGATCCCGATCGCGCAGACGTGCGCGCACTGTCCCCTCCACCACCACCACCACCACCACCACCACTGAGGCTGCTCCTGTGACGACGGTGGCTCTGTGCGGTGCGGGCGGATCCCGCGCGACCGGCGGAGGCTCGGCTGCCCGTACTGGTGATACTGCTGCTGCCTGTCAGATGACCCGTGCTCGCGCTGCTGAGGGGTCCACTGCCGAGGCTCGAGGCGGTCACGAGGGGCGCGTACGGGTGGGCCGTGCGTGCGTGTGCGGCCTTTGACAGGCGGCCTGATCCCCCACCACCGTGCAGCCGCCGTGTGGCTGTCGGCGTGCGTGCCGTCGTGATCGACGCCGGCGCGTCCCCACTGGGGTCCGCAAACGACGGTCGACGAGCGGCCGGCGCGGCTTGGAGCCCGATCGCTGTGGCCGGTCGTGTCAGGCGCTGCGGGGTGTGCCTCGCCGCACGGCTGGCCGTGGCGACGTCGTTGACACTGTGACGCCGCGGTTTCTTGGGACGCGCCACGCAGGCCTTCTTCAGCCGCGCAAAGTGCGCGCGACAGCGCAGCTTGACCGCGAACGTGACGGCCAAGAAGGCCGCCGCGCACGACAGAGGCAGTCGCGGCACGAGCGAGGCGGAGAGCGAGCCCGTGGAGGGGGAGGAGGAGGCAAGGACGGCCCCCGAGCGCGACGTCCAGCTCGCGCGCTGCCCGTTTGCCGCACCAGCAGACGGACGCCCGTCTGGCGTCATGGTGAATGCCTGCGTGGGGTCTGCGGTGGCCGTGGCCGGGTCTTGCGTCGAGGGATCATGCCAGCGAAACGCGGGGCCATCCGTCATCGCCGTCATCCACGACTTGCCAGAGAAGCGTACTGTCGTGGCCGCGGCCGTGGCGCTGTCGGGCCTCGCGGCGCACTCGGGGCTGCCGGTGCCGAACAGAGCAGCAAAGCGCGAGCGGCGGAAGGTCTTGAGGGTCCACCGCGTGCGCGGCCACGGGTCCAGCAGGCCGAGCAGAGCTTCGTAGAGGGAGGCCGCTGCCGGGCAGCGCTCGGTCATGCAGAGCATCGCAAACAGCGCGTGCCCAATGAGGTGATCGGTGCCGGACGAAGCCGCCAAACCCGCCTTGGCTGCGGGTGCGGCGGTTTCCTGGCCTGTGTGCGTCGTGTACGGGAACAAGCACGATGGCAGTGTCATCGTGGAAGGAGGTGCCGCCGTGTGGCCGTGATGCGGTGAAGATTTCTGAAGGAGGGCGTCGACCTTGGCGGCCTCGCGTGTGCCGGCGAAGCGCGCGCGCAGCAACGCCACAGCCAGCTGCGCCAGTGTCCCGGTGAACCCGAGCTGGTTGACGTCCGCGGCCATCTCCAGCAAGTCCGCGGCCACCAGCTCGCTCGAAAAGACGTGCGCCACGAGAATCTCGAGAATACCGCGAAGGTACTCGTGACGCGCGTCATCGGAGTACGGCACCACGTGTTGGACGTCCGCCGTGTAGCAGGAGAGGGGAACCGCTCTGTAGGGCGTACCGACAAGAGAAGCATCGTCGACGGACGCGTGCGGTGGCTTTGATGGTGTTGTTGGCGGCGACGTCTCCGCCAGGTCCAGCTGCGCGCACGGTGGCATCGGCAGCGCCTCTCCAGTCAGCATCGCGAACCACAGCGCCCCAACCGCGAACGCATCCGCCTTCGGCGTCCAGGCCTCCGAGGACGATACCCAGAGCCGCTCGGGCGTGTCGTCGGCCCCACAACGAGGCATGCGTGTGCGCAGCAAGCACTCTGGTGCGATATACGGCACACTGCCCGACAAGGCCGACAGCATCGGGTCAGACATGTCCAGTGAAGCGTGTGGATGCCGTGCACTCGGCGCATGGCTGCCGTACGTGAAGAAGCGCCGCGTGTCACCTGGCCGCACGCAGCGATACCACGCGACCGTGACTTCCACGCCCACATCCACGTCCGTCGTCGTTGATGTGGTGGTCACCAGGTGCAGAGGCGGCTGCTGGGGATCACACAGGCTCGGTGGGACCATGGGCAGGCCCCGGTCGCTGAGGCGGACCTGAAACGTCGGCGGCGTGCGGCGCGCGTGCGTGGCATCCGATGACCGCGGCGTGCACGGCGCATTCATCGTTGTCGTTGTCGTTGTCGTTGTCGTTGCCCTCGTCGGAGGAAACTGCAGGAGGACGTTCGATGGCTTCAGGTTGCCGTGAATGACGCGCGGCACGGACGAGGAGCCCCGTTTCACGTGCGTGTCGGTCTCTGATTTGGCTTCCGTCTCCATCTCACGCGGCATGCCCGTGACGGTCGGAGACGGGCGGGCAATGTGGTGCAGATAAACGAGCGGCTCCACGAGGCCCCAGAGCAGGTCTGCTACGCAGTGATGAAAGCGCGTTGTTGTCGCCCACGTGCACGCGGCGAAGGGGCACTGGGGCGCCGGCACACCCTCTCCGACAGCTCCCTGTGCACCTGGCCGTGAGAGCGACGGCGTGTCCGGCAGCGACGAGCTGGCGGTTGAGGTCGTCGTCGGTGGCAACGCCCATGTGTGCCAGGTACGCAAGTAGTCATCCAAGGTGCACATCGGCGCGGGCACGTGCGCGCGAGCCATCAGAAACACCGACTGCGCCTGATGTGCTCCGGGCAGGGACCACGCGCACATGGACTTGGTAGCGGCCGCGGTTGCCGACGATGGCGAGGTCGCGGCGAGCGTGCACCACTCGCGCGCGGCCAAGTCCGGCAAGCGCACGCGGCAGGCAGACGGTGCGTACCGCTTGAAAAGACAGTGGCTCACTCGGTAGCGCAGCACATCGTCCCCGCTGCTGAGCGCGTCCTCGGAGTCCGTCGTCATCCCACCACCCTCGCTGGTCTGGTTCGCCATGAGCTGGTTGCGCTTCTCCTCGTGCAGCGCGCCGTGCAGCGCGTAGACATCGATGAGCGGCACCAGGCCTGGGTGGCTCAGGTGACGCGTGTGCCAGAGAACCACGGCGAGGGCAGGCCGGAGGATCGCCTCCGTGACGGCGCGCGCGCGGTGCTTTTCGCGAGACGAGCGCTCTCCCTCATCGCGCGGGCCGTGAGACGCACGTGACTGTCCCGTCAGCGTGACGAGGGCGGTCGGCAGGAACACAGCGATCGTCTTCACCACCACACGCTCCGTGTTGGCCGAGACGGTGCCCCCGGTCGTCGTCGTCGCCTCCAGCGGAGCGACGTGACGCCGCAGACAGGCGGGCAGCGGTCCACGGAACTGCTCGACGCGGCCAAGTCCACGTGGCGACCACGGCAGCCCCGCCACGCGCACGCACGCGCTCTCCAACCACTTCCACAACGTCTTCGCCATCGCGGCGAGCGTCTGGCCGAGCACCGCCCCGCTGTCCAGCACAACGCTCACGCTGACGCTGGCGCTGCTCGCGCTGCTGCGTCGACGACTGCGCGCGGAGAGCTGTTCGGCGCATGCGCGTGGTGTGCTGGCAAGACTTCGCGCGGGGCTGCACGCGGGACTGATGTACGTGCGCGTCAAGGGCGCGATGTGCACCCGCTCCGGTGCCATCACAATCGCCCGTGCTGACTTTTCCGTCGCGTGGAAGGACTCCTCCACGACTTCATTGTCCGCCTGCCAATCGCCTCCGTCCTCCGCGTCGTCCTCACCGCCACCACAGGGCAGGCAGATCTTGCGCTGCGACAACGCCTGTGGCGGTCCATCGACGGGACAAAGCGGCAGCGCGGTGGAGGACGACGACGCCGCGCACAGACTGCGGCCCGTCTGGGAGAAGGCGAGACCCACCGGACGTCGCACAGGGCTCTCGGCGAGTGCGTGGGTCGAGGCGACGGCGCGTGGAGAAGGACACGCGCTGGCGAAGGACAACCGCGTCGTCGAGGCCCCCGCCGTGCGGGTCGTGCGCTGCAGGGTTGCCGCGCTCGAAGCCTCCGTGTCGGCCGCGGATGCCATCGACGTGTTGAGCGCCGGAAAAAAACCGGAGCGATTCAGTGGGTCCGTCAGGCACCGTCGCGTGGCGGGCTTCATCGCAATGGGCGTGACGCGCGGCACAGGCACGGTCTCGCCGTGTGCCGCCTCATTTTGTGTCGTCTCGTCCCTTGTTGTGCGCGATGGGGTCGCCACCGCCGACGGCACAGCGGGTCGTCGAAGTGGGGGCTCGAAGCCGTGCACGCCGAGCGGGCCGCGTTCGGTGTCCAGGGAAAGGTCCGAGTCCGGGGGACACGTTGTGGCACGTGAGGAGGGACAGTCGCTGGTGTTGTCCCCGGTGAGCATGTCCTGCGACATGGGCGAGACGACCGCACGACGCATCATGCGCACGCGACTCCTTCTCTGTCTCGCTCTCTCTCGCTCTTCTGATGGGTGTTGGGCGTCTGTAGGCTAGGCTTCCTGAAAGTCAAAGGACGCAGAGTCGCACGGTGAAGGAGAGGAGGTGACCACACTAGTCGCAAAAAAAAAAAAATCTGAGTGAAACAATGGAGATATATATATATGTCTGGTAGGTGCAGCGTATGAGTGCGTGTGCTGCTTGTGTCTTTTTTTCCCGGAGAATGTGCTCTTGTCTCCACGTCGTCAAAGCAGAAAAAAAAAGGAAAGGCGTGTAAGAGAGAGAGAGAGAGAGAGAGAGAAGGGGAGAGGAAACATGTGAGATTGAGGTGTGAACAGAGAAACACTGTAGACGCATGGCAGCACACGTTCCGCCAACAACGAAAAGCACACACCGTCAGTGTCCACGTGCGCGTGCATGAAGGGGGCGACTACAGATGGCACCTACGCACTGCACACCCGCGCACTTTTTTTTTGCCCACGCGCTCGGATTCCACAGCGCCGGTCAACTTGTGCGACCACACGACGACAAAGAAGATGAAAAAAGGAACACACCGCCGATAGCAAGCTACCATTCGGTGCACTTCATGCTTACTACATGTGTTGGACACGTTGTACATACGAGGCAACTCGAGGGAAAAAAAAAGACAACAACAGCAAACGCCAAAAAGGATTCACACGATAGTTGGTATAACAAGAAAGAAAACAATGGAAAGCAACAGTGCAAAAGAGGAAAGAAAGAAAAACCGAGGTGGTCAAGTCAGACAGGTTGGGCAGACACGTGAGTAGGTATGGAGTCGCCATCATGCGCGCCTCTCTCAAATACTCCGTTCGTAAAAAAACACCAACAAAATAGAAGGTGCATTGTTCATCGATGTGTCTGTTTTTTTTTGTTTTGTTCTTCTTCCTTTCCAATACGTGCCGCCTAGTTGGTGCGGATCTGGTAGTCATTACTTTGCGTGACATACCGCACCCACGGGACGGCCTCGTAGTTGCTCCTCTCCGTGATCTTCACGTAGCGAACCTGAAATCCGGAGGCGGCAAAGCGCGGAACTTCAAACTTAACCTGAAGCGGCGCCTTGGACAGCGCGTGCACGTCGGAGCTGCGAATACTGGGCAGGTGAAACTGCACACGGCAGGAGAACTCGCTCCCACCGGGGACATTCCGCATCCCCCAGATGAGCACACCCGACTCTGGCGCATACTTGACTGCGCCGTGCGTGCAGCGGGCTTGCGGCGTGTCGGCATCCGAAGGAATTGGCACGAGCACATCCACAAAGGAGGCGACGGTGTTGCGGCGATAGTTTGCGCGGCCCGTGCACACCACCTCCACGCGCGAGGTACCGTGGCGAATCACCGTGCAGCGTACCCCGACGAGCGGGTTGATCTTCTTGTTCAGGCGGTAGCTCATAAGCTCGAACTTGCCGTCCGGGGGCACAAACGTGATCGCGCGCTCGCTCTCGAAGGCGTTCAGCTTGACGCACTGGTGAAAGCGCACGTCGTCCATCTCCACCGCCCGTCCCACGCGACCCGTCATGTCGAACAGGACCTTGTCATTCAGCCCCACCTTCACGTTCGGCATGCCGGAAAGGTGCACGTTCATCTGGATCGAGCCAACCACCTCCGACGAGAGCGTCTCGCCGTCCTGGCTCATGAGCAGGTTGATGCCCTCAATCACATCGAGAAACACCTCGTTGCGGCGGTACTTGTACTTGTTGGGCATGCGCCACGGCGTCGCCCCACCTGCGCCTGTCACGGCGCTCGGCAATGTCTTGGTGTTCATCGGCTCGTCCATCAAGAAGGGGATCAGACCACGCTGGGTGATGTACTCCTGCAGCACCTTGCCCTCGGTGAACTGCGGGAAGCCAAAGTCGCACATCTCGTCCAGGAGCTCGTAGATGATGACGAAGTTGTCCTGGACGGTTTCCTCTGTGACGCGTTTGAAGTACGCCTCAAAGACCTTGACCGTTTGCCGCATAAAGGCGATCTGCATCAGCGAACAGGTGTTGATGTTGCTCACCATCAGAATGTAGATATCGTTGTGGCGAATAAACGTGTAGGTGTGACCCTGCACTTCGAACACGGGGGTGATGCGGACCTCCTCCTGATCGAGCACCTGCTGGCGAAACACCTCAGAGATGTTCTGGGTGATATCGCCGCGGTAGGTACGGTGGATAAGCACGCCACCGTTCGAGTCTAAAATGCACATACAAGATGCCATGGCTTTTTTTGTTTGTTTCCCAGTGTACACTTTTGATTGCTTTTGCTTCTTTTCTCTCTGGCTTTGGAAGGAGAAATAAAAAAAAATAATAATAATAATAGTATGGAACCAAGGAAGATGCATGCCATGTAATGAGACGAAAGGAGAGAGCAAGAGAGGTGAGTCAAGGGGGTGAGATCCACGAACAGCGGAGAGTTGCTGCAGATTTTTCGACAAATCCACGGTGTAGGAACGCGCGACATTCGTTGATGACACAAGACAGCGAGAAAACTCGAAAGTTCATGGTGAGCATTGCTTTTTTTCTTTTTTCTTTGTTTGTCACAGTTTTTTTTTATTATCTGCTGTGTATTTTTTTTTTGATGGTGGTTGTGTCTGCGACCGCGGCGACCCTTGACGCGCAGACCACAAACACGGAGTGTGCTATCGCGGCATCACCAGCTGCTGGCCGTCATAGGCAAGCTCGAGTGACTGCACGCGCGTCAAGAAGGCTTCCATCCTCTCCACGTCCGCATCACCGGCCGCACGGGCCAGCGGCAACGCCGCGCGGACCTTGTCCTTTTCTTCTGCGAGGTGCCGCACCCAGTCGGCGTTGGCGGGGTGATGGTACAAGCTGCAGAACATTCCGACAAAGTACGTACGACATGGCGTCAGAGCCCGGATGAACGGCATCACGTCATCCCAGCACGTGTGCGACGGCGAGTGCGAGCCCTTTTCGGCGAGCAGGTCAAAAACAAGCACGTCGATCTTGACCAAATCCTGCAGGAACTGCATCGACGCCGCGGGGATCTCGCTGACGTCCGAGATGTACACCACGCACGTCTTGCCATCGACCGACTCCGCTGTAGCGCCTTGACTGCGGAAGGCGATCCCGGCGCCAAACACAAATGCCATCGAGATGTACCCGCTGCCGTGCTCGACGGGTACAGAGAAGAGAGGGAACGGCTCGCACGCCGCGGCCGCGTCAGATGCGCTCGACGGATGCGAGCGGAGAAGAGGGTCGAGTGGTAATCGGCAAATGGTGTCCTCAGAGAGCTCGTGCATGGCGAGGTGCATGGGTCCACAATGGCCCGCCTCCGCCTCTGCTTCACCTTCCGCGTGCTCAGAGATGGTACCCGACGACGAGGTCGCCACCCATCGACTGCGCGCCATCAGCCCTGGCGAAATGCTCGCGACTTCCTCCGCGGTCTTGCGCGTCAGGAACGTCACGAGGCCATCCAGCGCGGCTGTGGCGGAGCCAGAGGTGGTGGCGGCAGCACTGGTGACCGCACCCCCGCCACCCCCACCGCGCACCTCCGCTTGCCAGTCGCACACCTCCTCAACACAGTGCATAGCATCGGCATGGCCGTGTGTGAGCAGCAGCGCGTCGATTCGACCAATCTGGAGCGGCGCGAGCACGCGGAAGTAGGCCTCCCGAAACGTCTTACCGGCGTCCACAAGAATGTGTGCTGTTGTGGTCGTCGAGGTGGTCTCCTCCGCCACAGATGAGGGCAGGAGTGAGATGAGCAGACTGACATTGCTGCGTCGGCTTGGGCCTTCAGGGTGGAGGACCGCGTCCGTGCAGCTGCACGGTGGCATGTACGTTGCCTCGGTGGCAGCAATCGACAGGTCGACGTGGCCAATCACAGGTACCGCGCAGGAGACGCCGGTGCCTACAAATGCCAGCCGCATCGAGGACATTGCGAAACCCTGAAAACAAATGTCACGATACCAAAACAACAACAACAACAACAAAAAAAGACGATGGGAATAAGAGCCGCCTCAACAGACTGAGAGAGGAGAGGCACGATAGGCTTGGCGCGAAACACAGAGAAGGAACGGAAATGGAGACAGAGGCAGAGAGAGAGAGAGCGAGTGAAGTTGGTAAGCAAGCGGTGACTCTGGTGGCCAAAGAGGCACCGCACAAACCGACCGACGCCCCATCGACAAGACACACAAGAAGGGGGCAACAGAGCACCACCCACGCACACACACACAAAAAAAGAAGATCCGTCGAGTGCCATTCGTGCTCTCCACGGCAGTTTCTCCTCCTTTCTCTCTCTCTCTCTCTCTCTCTCTCCATGTTTCAGTTTTTTTTTCATGTTGTTGTTGTTTCCATTCGCACTCACTGCGGGAGAATCAGCTCCATCCCATCATAGCCCAGCTGGACACTCTCCACGTCGCCCTCCGCCAACTTTCCTTGCGCCACAAGCGCGGCGATGCGCTTCACCCAGAGTTCGTTGCCGGCGTGGTGTTCCACCTCGCAGTACATGCCAATACAGAAGACCTTGCGAGGCTTGAGCTGCACGACGAGCGCCGCAACTTCGTTCATGCTGTAGTGCACATTGGAGGTGCCGCCAGGACCGAAGAGCATGTCCACGTAGAGCACATCGATCTTCACGAGGTCCTTCATGAAGGCCATCGAGGCCGCGGGGAAGTCGGTCACGTCGGAGATGTAGGCCACGCAACTCTTGTCGCCCACAGATGCGGCCGTCGCCCCGCGGCTGCGAAAGGCGGTGCCATGACCAAACACAAAACCGAGGGAAATGTAGCCCTTGCCGTGCTCCACGGGGACGGTGTAAAAAGGAAACACCTGGTTGCCCACATCGTTAATGCCGTTGTTGTTGTTGTTGTTGTTGTTGTTGTTGTCGCGGCTCTTCGCTTCGTTCAGCGCTGGCACGTAGACAGGGGCTGGGATATCCTCAGGCACCGTAAACACCTCGAGCGCCGTCGATCGGCGAATGCCAATGTCACTCCAGGCCTCGCTGCCGCCCTCTTCGGCCTTGGCCGTTTCCAGCCGATGCGCGTACTCTGCAGCGCTTGTCGGTGCGCTGCCCAGCACGTGGCTGTTGCGCAAAATGTAGCCGACACTCTTCTCTAAAGTGCCGAGTGTGGTCGACGTCAGGTAAGTCGGAATGTACTGATCAATGAACCAGTGACCCTCGTGCCCTCCCATGTGCATCCCTTGCAGATCGCGCATGTCGTCGAGACCCGCAACGGCGTCGGCGTGATCGTGCGTGAGGAACAAGGCGTCACAAATGCGCACGTGGTGACGGACAAGCACGCGAAAGTACGCGGCCCGGAAGGTCTTGCCGCAGTCAATCAGCACACACCGCACAGGCTTGCCGTCGATCGTGTTGACGCCCGGCAGGACAAAGGCATCATGACTCGGCTTCTCCTCGGTGGCCACCGCGGCGGTGGGCTGTGCCTCGGAGGACGCAGGAGGCGTCGCGATGGGCACCGTGATAAGCAGTGAGACGTTGTTTCGGCAGTTCGGGCCGAGTGGGTTGCGAATGGCGTCGGCGCAGGCGCAGTGCTCGCCGAGATGGCCAATCACAGGCACACCCGTGGAGACGCCGCTGCCAACGAGGGTGAGGCTCATGAAGCCGGCCGGTGGGGCCGTCGGCGCTGTCGCCGGATCGCGCTCCTCAACAGAAACACCGCTCATCGCGAAAAATTTGGCAAAAAATAATAATAAGACAAGAAGGCGTTAGTTCGTGGTTTACGGGCTGCAGTTTGTTGCTACACCAGAACAAAGAAACGTGAGAGTGGGAGAACGATCAATCAAGGGATGGAGGTCAAAGTACGTGCTGTGTGAGAGACAGCGTGATAGAGAGGGTTCACAGGAGAGTCCAAAAGTACAAGAGAACGATGACATGCCGTCTAAATAGCTCAATGGCACGTGGAGAGAAAAGCGGGACACAAGAGGGGTGGTACGGTCTGTGTGTTTTCAATGACCACATTGCAGCTCGGTGGCAACTGATTTTCTCCTAGGTTTCTTTCCGCACCGCATTGGAAAAAATCTGCGCGTGGAAAGATATTTATTTTTTCATTTTTTTTTGTGTTGTGTTGTGTGTACTGTTGGCTTGTTGGGCAAGGCAATTTCGATACCAATGAAAGTCGACGAATAGCTTCGACGACGACGATGATAAGAAGGGGATGGGGGAAAAAAAAACAAGGAAAGTAAGTGAGCTTGTGCTAATCAATCAAGAACGATGAAGAACAAAATGGAGAGCAAAAACGGATCATGTTGCAGGGGATACAAAAAATGGTTGCAAAAGGCAAGGTATCAGAATTGAGCACAGTTCCAAAGAAAAGAAAAACTCAAAAAGAAACAGCACTTGCGGCTCCAGTCAATACTGACAGCCAGAAGGAAAAGAGAAAAAAAAAACAGACCAATGAAGAAAAAGTTATCTCTACAAGCGTTGAGCGGCCGCTCACGCGGAACACAACTCACAAAGAATACAACAACAACACCAACACCTGTGGCGCCATGATATCGTACGCGCGCAAGTCTCTCGAGTCGAGCAGGACCCAAAAAGAACTCGCTGAACGCACGGTCTTTCCACGCATGTGTGTATCCTTTTTTTTTCTGTGTGTCAACGCTTTATCTACTGACTGGCGCTACAAAAAAACAACAACTAACAACAATATTTTGGGCACAGTCCCACACAATTGTCTGAAAAGGGACAGCCAGTGTGATGCCATGCGCAAACAGTTTCGAACCATTTTTCTTCTCGCCATTTTTCTCTTTTTTTTTTTTTTTACGCTTTGTTTATCCGCTTCGATGATGAACAGCCTTATTCAGGCGCCCACGCGACGAGGCAGACACCCCGCTGATACCAGGCATCCGTCTCGTCCTCCGCCGAGGACGGCTCCACCTGCACATCAATCACCTCCAGCGTGGATTCACGATTGCGTGTAATGTAGAAGGGCAGAGCGATTGTGCCAGAGCTGGCATCCTGTCGGTTCAGCCGCATCTCCAACGTCTCCTGCGTCTTCCGCGAGGAAGAAGCGGCGGCGGTGCTGGCCGCAGTCGCCTTGGCCTCCACCCATTGCCACTGCAACGTCACCGGTGACGTGAGGCTCGTCACGGAGGAGTCGGAATGAATGAGTGCGCAGCGGCCACTGGTGCCCACGCGCGCGCAGTAGAGCGTGGTGCCGTCGAACAGCAGCGTACCGGCCGCTGCCCCACCACCGGCGGCTGGCGCAGGGGCCAGGCTCGCACGACGGCTGCCCGCGGCGTTCGTGGACGCGGCGATCACCGTCACCTGCGGCTCCAGGCGCTCCAGCGAGACCTTGCGCAGACGCGCGCACTGCTGCTTCGACGCCGTCAGGAACGCCCCGGGTGCGAAGAGCAGGCCAATCGAGATCGGTGTCTGCGCGAGCTTCCCGGCGGCCGTCGCGCGGGCGAGCTGCAGCAGGTGGCGCAGGCGCTGCTGCACGTCCGACACCCACGCGCTCACGAGCATCGTCACCGCGCTGGTGCCCTGGGCCCCTGCGAGGTACGTCGCCCACTCCGCCGGCACATGATCCTTCATGATGGCCAGAATGAGCACGCGGTGCTTCGAGCTGGGGTTGCGCGTTTCATTCGCGATCTCGCCCAGCTCGCTCACGTCGGTGAGCAGGTGCTGAAGGAGTGCCCCACCCGCCACCACCTCCCGCTGCATGGCCAGCTCCAGCGGATCGACCGAGGCCTCGCGTCCACCGGCCACGCCGGCCGCAGTGGCGACGCCTTGACCGGTCTTCTTGTGGGTCAGTTCGTGTGCCGTGGCGTCCGTGTCCTCATCACCACCAAAGAGCTGCTGGATCTGCGTCGTGTTGCGCTGCTCAATCGCCTGCTTGATGAAGTCGTTGCCCATAAAGTCGGCAAAGAGATCGGACAGCGGCGTGCGCCAGGCCGTGGTGTAGTCCTTCATCTTGATGACCCACCGCGCCGTCGTCAGGCTCGGCGAAGGCGCCGCGGGCATCTCTGCGGTCGCGGTCGAGCCTCGCCGAGCCGTGCGCGCGGCAGCAGCACCACCACGTCGAGGAAGCGAGCCTGGTGCACTCGACACGAGCTCCTCCTTCAGCACGAGCTGGACCGCCGCAAGTCGCTCGACGCACTCCACCGCACGACGCGAGAGCATCATGCGTGCGACGCTGCTCGGCAGGCTCAGCCACTGCGGATTGGTGTAGCCGTCGGGCAGCTCGCTAATCCATCGGAGGATGTCGCGGTGCGCGCAGCGCAGGCCCTTGAGGGCCATTGGGACGCGTGGCATCTGCGGTGTCTTTTGAATGAGGCGGTAGTCACGGGTGAAGATGGCGCGGCTCAGCAACTGCGCGCAGAATGTGTCAAGGATGCGCTCGTCAAAGGCGTTGCTGACCTTGCCGCCGTAAATGGTCGTCGCGATGATGGCACGTAGTGCGACCCAGAGCACCGTCGGCTCGCTCGGCACGTCAGGGCCTGTGGACGGCGCCTCCCCGACCGTCCACGAGCTGATGGCCTGCACCACGCGCGCAAACTCCGTGTCACTGTACTCGTAGTGCTGCGTCCAGCCGACAGGCACGTAGAAGAGACGCTCCATCACCACCGCGTGCACCCACGCCGCGGCCAGGTACAGGCGCTGGCGCATCGATGGCACCGCTGCCCCTCCCGCTGCTGTCGTGCCCTTCTCACTTTCCAGGTCGAGGCCGCCAAACGTTTGCAAGAGCGAGGCCTTGACGCCGGGCGGGGCCTCGTACACGACGGTCACCGCGGACTCCATTAAGTTGATCGGCAACACCGACCGACACGTCGCCGCCGACGTCGTCGCGACACTCGAGGTGCCACTGCCATTGCCGCCGTCGAGCGCGCCACCGGTGCTGCTTTCTGCCCCCGCTCGTGTGCTCTTGACAACGGACGCGGAGGTCGGCACGGCGCCGTCCTCGGCACCGAAGCCGATGCGACGGGCTTCTTCCTCGTCTGCGGCGGCGGCGCGATCGACTGTCAGGAAGAGACGGAACTCGGGCTTCAACTTGCCACCGAGGCTCTCGTAGTGCAGGCGCTTCTCCACCTTGTCCATGTAAGCGCGTGCCAGGTGCGCGTTCTTGAGCAACACCCAGCCGCCAGCTCGGAAGGCCTCCTCCAGGTGCTCGTCCGCGGTGACGGCGCTCTCTGCGCTACCCAGCGCCACGGAGCTGAGCTTGACGTCCATCTGCACGGCGAGCTCCTCCACGCGCGTAGAGGGGTCGTAGCTGGCGTCGGAGATCATCATGATCGGCGTGGCGCTCGACATTTCGGGGAACACATCCGACAAGTCGTGCGTATCCGCGGAGAAGAACTGCGAGAGGTTGGTGTGGTTGACGGAACTGATTGTCGGCAGGCTCATCATCGAGGCCTCAACGGACTGGTCGCCGTTGCCGTCGATGTTTTCACCGTCAAAGTACATGTGCAGCAGCCGGAACGCCACGTCGACGAACGCATCCCGACGCACGTAGTACACCAGCAGGGTCAGCAAGAAGACCTTGCGCAGATCGCTGGTGCCCGGTGGGAAGGCGTCACGCGGCAGATCGTGGAATGCATCCAGGGGGCTCTCTGCCTTGAAGAAAGACGTCCACACCGTAGTGGCACTCGACGAGATCAACGAGCGTTGCAGCTCCTTGAAGGCGGGCTTCTCCAGCAAGCGTGCGAGCGACGTGCGGCCCTGACGGCCAATCTCGCCGACGAGGCCCGGCAGCCGCACCACCGGCGGCAAGGACGCCTCTCCATCCGCGTCTGTCGCGGAGAGCACGGCGGCATTCGCGCTGTTTGCGCTGGTCGCGCGGATACTGTCCAGTAGCCACTCCCACTCGCTCTCCTTGATCTCTGCGACGGCGAGGCTCTTCCGTGTCGGCGTCTGGCCGCCACTCGCGCCCGTCTCGAGAGGGTCCATCGCGCTCCGCAGCTGCGCGAGGCGGAGGGCGACGACGAGGTGGTCTTCGCGGAACATGCCGCGCGTGACACGACGGTACACGAGCGCGAATAAGCACGAGGCAATCCACTCGAGGCGCTCCACCTCCGTCGTCGTCAGCACGTGGTTGTCCTCGTCGTCGTCCTCCTCCTCCGCGTCGCCGTTGGCCATGCTCTGCGCGTCGTTCGCAGCGGCGGCCGACTTCTCGGGGAGAGAAGAAAGCGCGTCCTCGAGTACACGAAAGATGAAGCGGACATTGTAACGGTAGAAGACACTCAGCTCGCTGAAGCGCTTCAGAGCGAAGAACACCTTGGCCGCGGTCGTGGCCAGCGGACGGTATCGGCTCTCCACCTTGTGCACGAGCAGCATCGACGACTCGCTCTCCACGAGGCTCTTCTGGATCTGCACGGCGTCCTCCTTGAGCTCTGTCAAGTTGTTCAGCAGTGCGTCGTCGTCGAGCAGACTGCCCTCCGACTTGGCGATCGTGGTGAGCAGATTTTGGCGAAGCACGCGCAGGCGGAGCTGGAACTGACCCTGCGTTTTGAGCAGCTCCGTGCGGCGGACATCCGTGTCGGGCCGCTCGTGCAGCAGCACCTGATGCAGACACTGCGACTGCAGCGACGACAAAGTCACGGTGTAGTTCACCAGACTCACCTGACCGGCCATGCCGGGAGACGGCTGATAGTTCGGATCGCGCGTCAGCAAAAAGAGCTGGAAGGTCGGTGCCATGTCCACGTCATTGGCGCCAATGCGAGTAATGCGGCGGCTGCCATTGTAGTGGTACTCGCGATTCAGCAGCGGGGCGACGGCGGGGTCGAGGAACTCGGCGTCCTCCAGAATAATCGGGTAGCCGAAGCGAACGGCCATCTCCAGCTCCTTGAGGTAGCCCTTTCGAGAGAAGCTCGCCTTGCGAATCTTCTTTGTGGAGAAGAGGTTCTGCAGGAACTGCAGCGCCGTGCCTTCCGGGTCCATCAACAGCGTGTAGCGATCGCTGCGGGACATGATGGACGCGTTCTCGACACAGAGACGGTCCTTGGGCAGGCCGCTCTGTTCCCACTCAAGACGCTGTGTCGGCTGAGCAAGGAATTCGACCGTGTTCAGCTCCGGCGAGGTCGGAATCAACGTGGTGGCCGCGCACTCCGCCCAGCGCGGCAGCAGCACCTGGTGGCGCGTGAACTCATCGTAGAAGCCAATGTACGCCATGCAGGCGGCGGCGATGACGCAGTCGCCGAGTGTGGTGCGGGCGGCCGCGTCGAAGGTCTTCATCTCCTCCTCCCAACGGCCGCGCTCGTCCTTGAGCTGCGTCACAATCTTGCTCGCGCGCGCGCACTTGGCGGTCACGACGGCGATGCGGCTCTTCAGCTCGCTGACCTCGCGCGTCGCCTTTTCGTACTCCTCCTTCAAGCGGCGCAGCGACGTCTCCTTGTCCCAAATCTCCTTCTCCGCGTCATTCACCTGCGCGAGCTTGACGTCGCGCACCTTGATGAGCTCAGCGATCTTGGCTCTGAACGGGGCGACGCGCTTGAAAATGGCGGAGAAGTTCACCTGGGCAATCACCCACTGAAAGAGTGGCCCGGCGGCCTTGGACGCGCGGTACGCGGCCTCGACGGTGAGCTTCTTGTCCTTCATCAGCACACCGACGCGATCGCGCGAGCTGTCGGTGACGTCGTCCGGGCGGAACGCCTTGACGTTGGCGAGGAAGTCGTCCTTGCGAATCATCGTCTTGAGTGTGTCCCAGTCGTCGCTGTTCTTCTGGCCCATCAAGACGCAGACGGACTCCAGGACCTTCTTCACCAGCGGCGGCGGGGTCGTGTACGTGCGGATCTCGCGCAGGTACTCGGGCTTCACGGTGCTCAGCGCGGCCTCCGCATCCTTCAAGGCGGGCTCGGCCTCGGCCAGCTCGTCCTGCACGCGCTTGGTGTCGGCGGAGATCTTCTCCTCCTCTACCTGCAGCTGTGCGCGGAGCTTCTCGGCCACATCGCGCTCGGTCTTGGCGACGTCCGTCTCCTTGACAATCTGATCGAGCATTGTCTGGGCCTTGATGGAGCGGTCCGCGATGGCCTTCTCCGACTCCTGCAGCATCGTCTGCTGCTCCTTCACCTCGTTGGACACCTCGCTGAGCTTGAGCAGACCTGCGCGAAGCTGCTCGAGCTGCTCCGAGGAGCCGCCCGCCTTTTCTTGGATGAGATTGACAAAGTTGGTCACGCTGGCGCTGAAGTGACGCGGCGTGATGAAGGTGCCTTGATTGCCGTTGCGCGTGCGGATCGCCGTGTTCACCTCGCTGGTGACTTGATGGATGCTGCAGAGCGCGTCCACGACGGCGGCCTGCGCGTCGGTACCGCTGGCAAAGGTGTCGCCGCACGTGCCTTCGAAGACAATGTCCTTGGTGCGCTCCATCGTAATCTGGGACATGGTTTCGAGGCTCCAGTCGCCGAACCAGTCAATGGTGCAGCGATTGAACAGCGCAGGGCTCGTGACCGCACGCGACGAGAACTCCGTCGAGGACGGATTCACCGTGAAGACCACGTGCAGGTAGTGCTTGACATTGTTGAGGAACCACTGGTACAGCAGCTGCTCATTGTTGGTGTCGACAAGGTCGGCCGAGTGACGGCGCGCGGTGTGGGCGGCGGTGAGGGGGTCCTCGACGCTGATCGCCCCGCTGAACCCGCGGCTGCCGGACAGCTCCAGCGAGTTGCCGCCGTCTCCGCCGGGAAACTGGCCACGTCCGCTCCGGCCGCTCTGGTTCTGCGCGGACATGGTGGTGGTGATGGCATCGCGGATGTCCTGCATCAGCTTCGGCCACTCCTCGCCCTCGAAAAGTCCGGGCACCTCGCCGGAGGCGAGCAGCGCGTTCATGTACTCGAGGAACGCCGGCTGCATAATGTTCGACTCATCAAAGAGGAAGCAAATGCGCTCGCGCTTGCAACCCGAGCGGCGGAGCAGGTCGCGGAGGTCGTTCTCAAAGTCCTCGAGGCCGTACTCGCGGTGGACCTTGAGCCAGAAGCTGGAGAAGCCGCCCATCCAGGCGACCAGACGGGCCACGCTCGTCTTGCCGACACCGGAGGCGCCGGAGATGAGCACGTGACCAAGCGGCTGGCGCAGCACGCGGTCAATGCGGACAACGTGGTCGATCATCGCGTCGAACACGACGAGCGGAGCGGACATTTCCTCCTCGGTGAACGCCTTGAGCTTCTTCTGGATGAGTGCGCGCAGGTCCTCACGCGGGCTGTTCACGTACGTCCTGCCGAGCAGCGTGGAGTACAAGATCGGGCGTTGATACGTCGTCGCCTTGTCGACCTCGGTGAACTGCTCCTGAAAGCAGCGATCAATGACACGATCTGTCCAGGCCTGCTCCTCCGCAGAGACGAGACGATCTGAAAAGACGCGCAAGCCTTCGTGCACGGCGAGACGCACCAGCGCATCGACGGAGAGGCTTGCTCGTGTGGACGGATCGTAGGTCAGCATGCCCTCCAGAATCGCCCGACTCCAGCGCGAGAGCTCACGCGGCGAGTAGAGGTAGTGCGGCTGCTGGATCGGCGTGAACTGCTTCTGCGAGGCGTGGTACATGGCGCACATGGCCTTGGCCAGTCGATGCGCGCACCCGTGCTGCAGCTCCGCGCTGAAGGTCAGCAGCGCGCGGCAGTAGGTGTGGTAGATAATCTCGAGCGAGTCAGGACTGGGGAAGTCCACGTACAGCACCGGCGCCCAGCGCAGGAAACGCGGCGACAACGGCACACGCCCCGGATCGGTCGGCGGGTTGCACGCGGCAATGACCTGCACATTCTCCGTCGACACCCACGCATTGTCGCGCGTGCGGTAGAAGCCGTTGCGCTCGACCAGCTGGCGCAGGAACTGAATGACCGTCTGCGTACCGTAGGCGTCCTTGGCGGGCAAGTTGACTTCATCGCAGAAGAGAAGCAGGCGGCGGCCGCGTCGCGGCGTCATGACAAGCCCCCGTGCCGCGTGCTCGACAGAGCAGTACTGCTCGAGCGACTTCATCATCGTCTCCACCGACGTGCCGCTGGAGAAGTTGAGGAACACCGCCTCGTACTCGGGGCTGTTGTTGAGCACGGCGGTGATGGACATGGTCTTGCCGGAGCCGGGCGGGCCGCACAAAATGGCCGAGTTGCCGCTCGCAATCCACGCCGTGAGCAGCTCCTCGTGACGGCATGTGTCGACAGTGGGGATGACCGTATCGTTCGCGCCAACCTGCGCAGGGACGATGTCCGTCTCCTTGACGCGATCGCGAACCAGCTGCCACTCGCCGCTCGTGTAGTTGACCTCGACGTCGAGCATCGACTGCGGCGCGTCGCGCACCGTCGGACGGAGATCGAGCGCCTGTGCGAGGCTGAGCCGCTGCGTGTAGGGGAGCGGTGCACAGACAGCCCAGAAGACGGAGAACTGCAGCACCTTGTCTGCCAGGGCGGTGAGCTGGGTCTCGTTGAGCAGCGTGCCGCTCTGCTGCTCGGCTTCAAAGGCGTGCCAGACGCCCGTCAGCAGCAGCGCGACGACGCTGTGCACCATCTGCAGCGCGCTGAACTCCATAATGCACTGGCCACGGTACGCGTCGGAGCCGGCAAGTCGGATACCACGGGCGACGAGTCCACCCGATTGGAAGGCGGATGTCCACGCACGCACCATGCAGTCTTGGATGCGCTGGATGTCCTCGTTGAAGCCGCGACGACGCAGCGTGGCCATGAGACCACCACCGCCACGCAGGGTTTCGCCAAGGCCCTCGCCATCGTTGTTGTTGTTGTTGTTGTTGTTGTTGTTAGGCGAGTCACGGGTGTCTTCGCCGACCGTTTCTTCACCAAAGTCGAAGCCGCTCGCACCCGCGCGACGCGTAGCGCCGAGCATGTTCTCGACTGCCTCGGTCGCGTTGGCGATGATGTACTCGTAGTACGTCTTGCCTCGATGGCCAGTGATGAGGGCATCAGAGCCGCCCCCACCACCCCCACCACCAGCATTGCCGCTGCCACTGCTGACGGTTTGCAGCAGGCTCTGCGCGCGCTTGTTGTTGGCGGCGGTGCCAGTGCTGACGCCAATCACATCCTCTTCCAGAGACCAGTGCGTGCGACGCCCGCGGTTGTCGACGATGCTGACATTCATCATGCGCGTGTGCGCGTAGGACAGCACACTCGGCAGCGGCACGACGCCCTCACTGAACCACACCATTCCACAACGCGACACCGTGGCCGGCGTGGCGTAGTTGAGGTCCTGCACTTCAAAGAAGATGCGGACCGAGCGCGGGAGGTTCAGACGCTCGCCGTTCGGCAGCGTGAGAATCTTGTTGTCGTCGAGCACAGAGTTGAGATTCTCTACCCACTCCGGGTCGACATCACCGTCAAAGATGATCCAGTGCTCGCGAATGGCCTTCTCCTCTGCGTTGTTGTTGTTGTGGCCGGCAGCGCCGCCGCTCTCGCTGGAGGCAGCGTTGCTTGCGCGGTCGGCGTGGTCGGCCTGCTTCTGCGCGGCATCATCGTGCGCGAGGTCTTCTTGGTCAATGATCATTCGCAGGATGCTCGTGAAGACACCGTCCTTCCACTCGCGTGTGGTGACGTCCAGGGTGCCGAAGAGCTCGCCCTTGGAGAGCACCTTGGGCTCAATCACGTACGCGCGCATCTGCAGCGCGCGATTGACGCGCACCATCGCCGACATGAGCACCTTCCACGCGGTCGTCTTACCGGTGCCGCTCGGACCCGCCATCATGATACCGTGGCGCGTGCTCTTGGTGTGGTAGATCTGGCACACCTTCTCCACCCACATCGCGGTCCCGCAGAGGCCCGACTCATCGCAGACCTCCTGGATCGCGGCGCGCAAGTTTTGCAGCGGTACGGTGGGGAGCTGCTTGCCCGGGAAGAAGTCGTGCAAGAGTGGAAAGAAGAGAGACACGTCCTGCGTGATCAGCTTCGGCGCCACGTTCGAGATGATGCTTTCAAGCATCAGCTGGCATTCCTGCTCCTCCAACGCACTCGTCGACGTGGCCGTGGTGGCGGCCGTGTCGGCGGTAGGCGCGCCTGCCGCGCGCTTGTACACACCCGCTGCGACGAGCACGGACTTGAGCGCACGAAGACCAAAGTCGTAGTGCGCCTGCTTGGTGAACTGGTCCTCGCAGAGTCGGAAGAGCGGCACGACCTTGAGGGAGAGCTGCTCGGCGGTGTGGAAACCTTGCGCGAAGAGCATCACCTCGGCGATCGTCTCGCGGTCGGGGACGCTCATGGTGACGGTGCGGAAGAGCTGCTTGAGGTTGCCCGGAAGCTTCGAACGACCCGCGTAGCCGGGGTTCATTGTGATGAAGAGGCTGACATTGTCGTTCAGAGGAATGCCGGTGCGGCCGTTCAGATCCACCGTCGTTTCCCGCGCACGGAGCGAGGCCTGGATAATCTTGATCTGCTGAGACAGCGCGGACATGATGCGCTCCTCCAACCGGTTGAACTCATCGAAGCAACCCCACGCACCGACCTGGCAGAGACCGAGGAAGATGCGGCTGACGGCCTGGTAGTCGAACGCGGCATCGCAGTTGAAGACGAGCACGTGGCGGCCGAGCTGCATGCCCAGCGCCTTGACAGTCTCCGTCTTGCCCGTACCCGCGGGACCGATCGGCGAGCCGCCGAGCCGTGTATGCAAGGCCTGCATCAGCGTCAAGTATGCCTTGTCCGTCAAGGGCGTCTGCACGAGGCGTTCGTAGCGACCCGTGTACTCAAACCCGTGCACGGCCGTGGCGTCCGCCATTCGGCACTCCACCTGCGTGCCCGCGGTGTTGCTGTACACACGCAGCACGCGCTGCCAGGCAAAGTCCTTGGAGGACTGCACCTTGGCCGCGGCGAGCACACGCGCCACATCACGCTGGTACACGGCGATGTTGATGACCTGCTCGCAGCAGTGACGGATCGCCACTGAGACTTTGGTATCCAGCACGCTCAGGGCGAGCAGCTCGAGCAGCGCGTCCATCGCCTCCGTCACGGGCGACGCCGTGGGACCACCCGTCCGCGCCTGGCGTCGGGCGGCGGCGGCGCTGGTGCCGGTGATGACCTCGGGCACCTCGCTGGTCGTGAACTGCTTCTCCTGCAGCCCCACCCACCACAGCTGAATGGCCAGGCAAATGGCCTGCACGGGGTACTTGCCGAGCCACGCGACTGTCACAGGCTTGCTCTGCAGGTCGCGGAAGGCGAGGATGGTCTTGCGACAGAGCGTTGTCGACATGTTCTTCTCGGCCTCGCGAATCCACTCGTAAAGGGTGCGGTTTTGATAGGCGATCGGCGCCACGTACGCGACCTCCTCGCCCTCCGTGCAGCCGAAGCCGACAATGGTGCCCGCGGACTGATCGACAGTGAAGGCCGACAGGGCGGTGAACATCTTCTTGAGGTGCTTGTTGAGGAAGACGGGGTTCTTGCTGTTGCCGAGGATCTCGAGCAGATCGTCGTCGCCGACAAAGTAGAAGCGAGGAAAGCGACCACGCTGGGTGTCGAGGTACGTCGCGAGCGCGCGCTGCGTGGCGTTTAGCTGGGCGGCCAATCGCTCCAGCGTCGGCAGCATCTTCTCATCCTCCAGGAAAAAGCCGGCGCCGACCTCGGGGAGCTGACCGCCAGCACGCGGGTGAGGCAGCAAATGCACCAGCTCGCGCGTCGTGCGGTTGAACTGCTGCGTTTCCATCGGCAGCTGCGCGCGAATGTCCTCGTTGCTGGTGAAGATGGTGTCGAGGTAGACCCAGCGCTTCTGCACGTCGAGCAGCACCTCGAGAATCTGCCGCAGACGTGTGAGGCGCGTCTCGGTGTCGTTCGTCATGGAGATGAGCGGCTGCGCGAGGAAGTACGGGCTCGCACGGATGCCGCTGAAGGTGCCGAGATCGTCGTTGAGGCGCTCAAACACGGCGTCCCAGCCGCGAAACAGGCACACCTGGTTCTTGTACGGCACCAGGCTGAACACGAAGGTCTCCCAGAAGCTCGTGATCTGCTGCAACTGCACCTCGATGCGGTGCTCGCCCTGAGCCATTTCGATCACGTCGTTGTAGATGGCCGCGTTCGCCGGCGGGTCGGTGTCCCACACGTCCTGCACAGTCAGCTGCTCGAGCACCCAGGGGGCGTTGAGGCCCTTCTTGAGGTCCACCCAGTGTGCGCGAGCCCGATCGAGCGGCGACATCGCATCGCCACGCAAATCTTGCATGAAGCGGCGACAGCTGAGGAGCTTCTGAACTAAATCATTCACCTCGCGGTAGACGTTGAAGTGGCGAAGGGCATCGGGGAAGTCGTCGAGCGACTGCTGCACATCGAGCAGCGCCTCGTGCAGGCGGCGCGGCACCATCTCGAAGAACGGGGTCTCGCCGAGCGTGTGCATGGTTGTGTACGCGCTGGCGCCGTGGTCCCAGGCGGTCTTGAGGGCCTCCGTGTCGGCCACCACACGGTTGATGGTGGCCATGTTGTACGGCGGCAGCGCAAGCGCTTCTTGGATGGAGACGAGCTTCTTTGCCTCCTCGAGCAACGCGTGCGCCTCATCCACGTAACCAGTGATCTTCGTGAGCACGGACTGCGCGGCCTGCGAGGCCACGCTCTGGTCGAGTGACTGCACGCGCTGATCAAGGTCGTGGATCTTGCGGTTGAGGGCCTCCTCGGCGCCCGTGGCGGACTCCAGCATGGCCGGCTGGCGCAGCTGCACCGCCTTGATCTTGCGCTCGATCAGCTCCTTGAAGGAGTTGAACTCCTCCTGCACCATCGTCGCTGGGATCCAGCTGTCAGGAAAGAGGTAGCCCTGGCCGCGCAGCTCCGACTCGGAGCCGACCATCACCGTGATGAGATCGCCATCCTCTTTGAGCTCGGTCTGCAGGCGCGGCACCTGGCTGAGGAACGTGGCCGCGTCCTCCATGTTGCTGATGACATCGAGGGCCTCCGCCTTTTTGCGCTCCTCACGGATCTTGTTGAACATCCGCTCCAGCTCCTTCTCCAGGACGTCCTTGAACTTGTTGTGCGAGTACAAGCCGACCTGGTCCAGCTTGCGGCCCAGCTCAATCTGCGCCTCCTCGGCGAGAATGACGATGCCGCCAAGCAACTTGTTTGGCTGCGTGTAATCCATCAGCTGCGCAGTGACGGAGTGCAGCAGCGTCAGCGCGTGGCTCCAGCGCGTGAGATCATTTCCAAACCGCTGCTGCATGAGCGACACATCGAGGCTGAGGAACTGCTGGCTGCGACGCCACTCCTCCTCCACCAGGACCGCATCGGCAATGCACTGTTCAATGGCCTTGAGCGGCTCCGCGAGCACGTACGACGGGAGGTGCGAGAGGAGGTACTCGTAGCCGACACTGCGGTTCTCCGCGGCGTTGCCCATCACCTCGTTGAGGACCTCGCCGTGCGGGCTGACCGCCTCGAGCCGCGTATCGCTCTCGTCGTAGAGGTGCGGCAGCGTGTCGACCCACCGGAAGTTGCGGCTCAGCTCCATCAGCCAGTGATGGCGCCAGACCGCGGCTGCGGAGTCGAGCTTGACCTCCTTGTAGATCACGCACATGCGCACACGGAGCGGCTTCATGTGGAACACGTCCGTCTCCGCGGACTTGCTCAGGTAGCGGATATCGTCGCGCATGCTGGTGAAGTCGCGGGCCCAGCCGCGCATCAGGAAGTGGATCTGCTCGGCCAGTGCCTTGTCCAGCAGGGGCTGCGTGCAGCGAATCCAGAGATGTGCGCTGACGCAGTGCAGGGAGAGCGAGTCGACAAGACGGCGAATTTCGCGCACACGCTGGCCAATTGCCTCTGGGTGGAACGTGCGCTGGTGAAGGCTGGCGATCTTCGCGTAGACAATATCCACCTTGCCGCGCAGGTGCTGCACGGTCTCGGTGAAGGTTTGCATCTTCTCGCTCATCTCCTGCACGTACTGGAGGAGCCCGAGGTCGTCGGCCCAGGTCAGCGAGAAGCCGCGCATAATGCACTCGTTCACCCCCTCGTACTCGTCGGTGGCGAGCAGCAAAAGAACATTGTCTTCGCCGTTGACGGTGGCGTAGAACACGCGCAAAATGTCAGCGAGCACCTGCGCGAGGCGGCCGCGGTGCTCGTTGTAGCGGACAAACTCCTGCGCGAGCTTGAGGCCGTGCTGGATGGTGCGGAATGTCGACTGCGGAATGGTCGAGCCGCGGAGAATGCCGACCGACTCGAGGAAGCGCAGGTCTTCGGCGACTTGGAAGAGACGAAAGGGGAAGCTCACATCGGCAACGAGCAGGTGTGTCGACTCCGGTGCCGGCGCGCAGAGGCCGCCGGCCGTCGATGAGCTTTGTCCGGCCTGCAATGAGCCTGGCCGGATCGGGGACAAGTTGGTGCCACCACCACCACCACCGAGGCTCATCGCGGCACCAAAGACGGAGCGCGGCGGTGACGCGGTGGAGGCACGCTTTTGAGGCGTCAACAACGACGTCGCACGCCGCCCGGGCGAATGGAAGGCGGCACCGGCGCCAATGGCAGTGGAGGACGGCGAGGCCGCCGAGGCCCGCGCGAGAAAGCTCGCATTGGTCAATCCGCCACGGTCAATGCCGAGGCTGTTGGCCGTGCTGGTGGTGGGGCCGACGACGACGGCAGCGGCAGCGGTGGCCGCGGCGATGGGATCATCGTCGGCGGGCACACCCGTGTCGACCACGCGCAGCACGGCGCCCTTGAGTGCCGCGCTCTGACCTTCGCGTGGGCAGGAGCGCACCCACTCCTCAGCTTCCATGGTCCACTGCTGCAGCTTCTCCTCGAGGTGCTTGCGAATGGTGTCCTGCACAGAGCGGATCTCACGCTGCTGCGCGCGATCGGCGCGGAAGCCCTGGAACGCGCCGATGAGGGCCAGGCGATCCTTGGCGAGCTGCATGGCCTGCGGCTCCTTCCGCTGCACAAACGCTTCGGCGTGGTGCAGGTACGGGTCAATGGACCACCCGTACTCCTCTTCGGCAAACATCTCCTTCAAGTACCCGAGCGCGAGCGCCGTTCCGTGGACCTGCGAGTGCATGACTAGACCGCCGTTGGCAAGGTCCGCGAGCGGAAAGCCAATGTACGCGGCCAGGCGCTCATCGAGGCTCCACAGGTGCTCGATGCCGCGGAGACTCAGCAAGTGGTGCCAGCCCCTCTCGGCGACGTAGTCACGGCACATGGCGCAGAGCTGCAGCGCACCCAAGACGTTGCGCTCCCACATCAGCTCCGTCATGATGCTCGACAGATGGAACCGCTGCATGCCAAACAAGGTCTGCTGCCGGGCCGCGGTGACGTTGTAGTACCACTCCTTGAGCTGCTCCACGGTGGTGGCGATCTTCTCCGCCACAGGGCCGCGGTAGTTCTCCACCACGCGCTGCACGGTGGACAGCCGGAGAAAACGGAAGTGTGCAAAGACACGAAAGAGACGATTGTCGGCGGTCATGCGCTGCGTTTGTAGAAGCGGGCCATTCTGGATGGCGGCCGCCATGGCACCGAAATTAACAGGTCCGCCGGACGATGTGGTGGCCGCTGCCTGACTGGCCTCCAGGGCACTCGCGGACAACATGTGGCTCAGGTACTTGGCGACGTTCTCATCGCAGCGATCGACGCGCGTGTGGTAGTTGTTGATGGCGACGTTGAAGCGCTGCGTGGCGGCTGGTCGTGTCGACCACAGAATGTTCTCGGCGTCCACTTGGTTGACGGTGCGCAGTGTCGCGCCGAACCCGGTCAGGCCGGCGATGCCATTGGCGGCGATCGTGCCGCCGAGGCCCGGTCCATCGCCGAACATGAGCTTGTCGAGACACTCCTCGTAGGCCGACTGCAACTCGATCACAAACGACTCGCCGGCGCTCTCGTCAGACTCGCCGATAAGGTTCGGGTTGGCAATCGGCGCGTCCTGAAAGCCACTGTTTGACCGGCCTTGAGTGTTGTTGTTGTTGTTGTTGTTGTCCTCGTCGCCAGGATTGAGGGTCTTGCCGAGCGGCTCGGCCTCGGAGTTGGTGCGCGTGTGGGTGAGCGTGACGGTGCGGCTGTGCACACCGGGGCGTGCGGTAGCCATCGCACTAAAGGGACCGGCCGCGTCCTCGTCCTCGGCGGGTCGCACGCGCAGCATGAAGGCCTCGCGAAGCTGCGCGAGCAGCAGGCAGTACTCCTCAATCCAGCTCCTCAGGGCCACACAACGCGTTTGAACGGCGGCCAGGCCCGTGTGTCGCAGGCCGTCCGACGTTGGCGGAGGAAACAGCTTCGCCGCGACGCGCAGCTTCTCGTTGTTCTGCACGTAGAGCTGCTGGAGCCGGCGGAGGATCCAGTCGGAGTCTTGCAGGGAGCGCACCACCTTCTCGCCTTCCTCGCGCGCGGCGTCAGGCAGCGGCAGCGCAATCTCGTCCATTTCGCGGAGTTGCACCCACTGCCACGTGAGCTTCGACACCACGCCGTTGAGCAACGCGATCAGCAGCTGAGGCGGGTACGAGGAGGCCCGCATGAGCGCGTCCACCTCCACCCGTGCCGTCGCTACCACGTCGTCCTCCTTGCCGCACCGCAGGACCTGCTTTTCCGGAATCTGCTCGAGGAACTTGATGTACTCGCGCACTTGCTGGATGCCGGCAACGTACTCCTTCACGTACGACGTCTCCACGCGGTGCCCGAGGATCTTGTGGGCCAGCCGCCACTCGCGGCCTTGAAGCTGGCGGAGGCAGCTCTCCATCCAGACCTGGGCTTGCCGCCAGTACGCCATGTGCTCCTGCACGACCCATACGCTGTCGGCATCGCACACGTTCATGCCTTCCGGGTCGACAAGGGCGGTGGAGCCGAGCGAGCCGAGCGCCGTACCGGCCGATAGCGGGCTCGACGGACTGGCCATCACGGTGGCACTCGTTTCGCCTCCACGACGCGGACGGCCGCGTGCGGCGGCCGCGGCCTCCTGGCGCGACTCCATCATCTTTTTGCCATTCAACAATGTGTCAAGCGGCAGCACGGTGAGACAGCGATTGCGTACCTGCAGGACCTTGCGAATGTAGGCTGTGTCCTTGGACTGCGCGCCAAGCTGCTCCACGAGCTGAGGGGCGTCCTCGCCGGGGTTCTCGTCGCAGAGCGTCAGAAGCTCCTCCTCGACAAACCGACGAATATCGACAGGCGGGAGAACGCTGTCGGCACTGCGCAGGCCGCTGACGAGGTCCTGCACCTGCGTGTGCAAGTTGGCGTGGACCTTGCGCATCGCCAGCAGCGGGTCGTAGACCTGCTTGAGCACGCTCTGGAGCGTCGTCAGGGGCTCCTCAAGGTCGAGTGACTGGATGTGCAGATCGCGCACATTCAGCGGACCGCGACGGCCACCCGCCATCGCCGTGGAGCCCGCGGTCGCACCGACTGGACGTTTGGTGATGAGAATAATGGAGAGTGGCCTCGTCACGGTGTGCACGGCGGCGCCGCCCATCATGCCGCGTCCACGGTTGCGCGGACCGTCGTCGGCTTCCATGTGCTTCAGCAACATCGCCGGATCGGTGGTGGCCACGACAAAGTTGCTGTGCGCCTTGGCAAAGGCCTGCGCACTCAGTGCGGCCGGTGTGGCTGTGGCGACAAGACCGGCGGCGGCGGTGGTGGCCACCTCCGCGCGTTCCACGTCCTCGTCCTCCTCGGCATCGACAAGCGGTGTCTCGTAGAACTCACAAATCGCCAAGAAGTCATCGGCATCCTCGTCGGACGACTTGGCCGACCGGAGAGCGAGCGGGGACGAGGCCTCGGGCAGACCACCACGGTCCCCGTTGTTCTTCTCGTGGTCGTCGCTCTCATCGTCCTCGTCATGATTCATGTCGAGGCTGTCGCCATCACTGACCGAGCTGGCCGCCTCCTTCGGCGCGGAAGGGCGTGTCGCACCGGGTGGCGACGGACGTGATCGCTTAGACACAACCGTGCGTGGCTGCGAACTCTGCGAGGACAGCAGGGCGGCCTTGCTGCTCTCCGTGCCGAACTTCATCGCCGACGGGCTGTCGGTGAGTGCGTCGCGGATCATCTGTGGCGTCGCCGCGTGTGTCAGCTGCGACAGGAAGTCCAGCACCGCATCAGAAAACGGCAGACGAGACATCTTTCCTTCTTACGGCGTGTGTGTGTGTGTGTGTGTGTGCGTGTGCGAAAGGAGGCACGAAAAGGAATGTCAAAGGGTAAAAGGAAAAACGAAAAGAACACAATGATGGGTGCGAAGCGGCAGACACACACACTGCTCTGTGCGTGAATGTAAGCTTCTTTTTTTTTTCTTGGTCTCTGTGACGAGTGCACAAGACACCGAAAAAAAAAAGCGAGGGTAAGGTAGATAGATAGACCCTAGCGAAGGAAAGAAGAGCAGCAGCAAAAAAACAGAAAACAACTCTCCGTCTTTTGGCGGATCGTTGGCTCTCAGGCGATAGTGAGCGTGTCGGTAAATTTGTTTCTACAGTGTTTACTTTGCTGAGCCACTATCGACTGTGTGGTGTCGCGTTTGTTCCTGTTTGCTCTTTGGAGAGAAAGAAAAAAAACAAGTGGTCAAAAGGAACTAAAAATGCGTTGCTGAGCTGCAAAAAAAGAAAAAGCAAACAAAAACGGACAACCAACTACTGTGCAAATGTGTTCTTTGTACAGAAGAACAACAAAAAAAAATAAATAAATGGGTGTGTATTCTTTGGGGCGGAAATGACGATGGGGATTGGTATGTTGATGAGGAGTGATAGCAGACTTGAAAGAGAGTTGACTGATGGAGTCGCACCGCCCAACCGCAGGCGAAACAAGCACTGGGAACTTCTGGTCAGGGAGAATCAAGAAACAAAAAAGAAATGCGGGGAAGAGAGACAGAGAGAGAGAGAGAGAAACAGCGGCCTGTCATGGTGGAGCACACTTTCGTACGTTCCTCGCAGTCTGTGAGTGGGAGCAAAGAGCATTGCTCTCACGCTTCTCCTATTTTCAGTTTTGCTTTTTCATGAGAAATTGATGGTCTGGAGACGCAATGTTCAAACCAAGTATGTACGTAAAACAGACAAACACATACAAACACACGCACACGAGCTGCTGTTCATGTTAACTCTTGTTTTTGTTTTCCCTGTGTTCTGTAAGTCGCGCTCATCTCGTCTCATTCGTCGTCGCGGTGATACAGGCGGATGGTGCCGGCAATCTCCTGCTCGCAGATGCAGCAGTTCTGCAGCCCTGCTGCGCAGCTCGAGCAGACCACAAAGTGCCCACACGGCACGAGCACCACATCGGCCTCCGCCGTCAGACAGCGCCAGCAAATGTGCACGAGCTCACGTCGCATGCCGGGTGCGGTGGCATCCGCGCGGAATGAGTACGTGAGGTCGCCAAACCCTTTTGCCGAGGCCGCCTCTCGGCGAGACCGACGCGCCCGCGTGCGTCCACCTGCGCGGGTGGCGCGCACGACGGCGTCAACGGGTGTTCCAGGTCGGAACTGACCTGCACCGGTCTCGTTGGACGGACCGCCGGCTGACGCAAAAGAGGCGTTCGCGAGCTCGCCGTCAGCCCCGGCGACGGTCATCAAGCTCGAGCTCCGGCTGCGTGACTTGCGCGCGTTGACCGCGCTGCTGAAGAGGAGCGACGTGTTTGACAGCATCTCGCCGTCGGTGGAGTCCTGTGCATCGCCGCCGGTGCTGCCCTCGCCGCCGCTGTGGTACGACGTCTCGCAGGACTCGCCGAAGGCAGGCTCCTCCGCCTCCCCCTGCGCTGCCCCGCCTCCACTCGCATTCGTGTTTGCCTTGGCACGAGAGGACGTGGACGAGGCTGCGTGCGGCATGCTATGAGTGCCGCGCCCGGCGGCCACGGCAGCGGCGGCGGCGGCCGCCCCGGTCAGCTTGATGCGTCGCTGTCGGTACTGGATGAAGGTGCGGTCGACAATTTCCGTCACGGCGTACAGGTCGTCGCCGACGCGCACGTACAGGAGGGACACGGGCACACCCAGACCCTCCGGGTACAAGTCCGGCTGCGTGAGCGGGGCGAGCGCATCGAGTTCATCGACTGGCTCTCGCGGCAGCTCAGGGAGAGCCGAGGTATGTCTCGGCGACAAGTGCAACGGTGCGGTCGTGCACTCCGGCAAGGCCGTCAGATGGAGCCCCGTGCTGCTTGCGTTGGACGTGCCCGACGGTCCCATGGTGCTGGCCCACAGCTCCGGCGACGCTGTGTCGGGCACCACGAGCAAGGCCGGGATTGGCGCATCGCTCAGCACATTTGCGGCACCCTCGCCGGCGAGCAGCGTCGCGACTTGGTCAGCGAGCGTGTGCGTCAACGATGGCGTCGGCGCGGTCGAGGCACCCGAAGCAGTCTGTGCACTCTCACTCGTCGCACCAACCACGAGCGCGGCCGGCGCCGCGCTGGCCGTCACGCCCTCTCCTGCCACTGTGCCCGGCATCGTGCGTAGACCGGCGTGGTGAAAGGGCTGGTTGCCATGTGCCGGTGGTGGGGCGTGATAGCTGCTCTGCGTGGTCAGCACACTGCTGCCGCCATCCCAGCTCTGCATTTCCTCAAAGTCATCCGAGTCGGGCGAGGACAGACTCTCCAGCGGTTGCTCGCCGTCGACATCCTGGTGCGACGTGCCGCTGCCGTGGAGACTTCGATGCCCCACCAGACCCACCACCTCGCCGGGCAACGTCGCGGTGGTGATGGGCGACTGCGGCGTCGTGTCGATGCCAGTGCTACGCGGCCGGGCCCCGAGCCCTACCGTGTCCCGACTTGCCGACAGCGGCGATGACGGCGAGTCCAGCTCCGAGCGACCTGTGCGCGCCACCCCGGGCACGCCTGTCACGCGTCGTGCACGCTTGAACGATGCCGGGGTGTCATCCACATCATCGAGCGGCGTCCCTGCGGGCAGTGCGTTCAAGAAGTCGCCTGTGGGCATCGACTCCGCCAGGGCCGGTGCGGTCGGCGAGCGCATGTGAGGGGTGGCCGAGGCCCAGTCCAGCGTCGCCTGGTGCGGAGACGGCGGCAGCGTGTTCATCGACGCCGTGCGCGCGTGTGTGTGGCTGCCGGCGGAGTTGTTGCCCGCCGGCCACAGCTGTGTCGAGCCGCGGCTGAGCGAGCTGAAGCCGTCCGAGGCGGCGAAGTCATCGTCCATCATGAGGCGACAAATTTGCTCCTCGCGCTCCTTCGTCGCACGCGCCAGGGCGGTCGCGACGTCGGCGCCGGTGGCACCGTACAGAAAGGTCAGACAGATAAGTGCCGACGCGGCATCACGACCGCCGTCCTCCGCCCCGCCTCTCTCACCACCCGGGCGGCCAGTCATCACGCCGGTGGCGTGGCGTCCACCAAGCGCAGAGAGGCCGTCGCCGCCGCTCGCCGGCGAGAGCCAGGACGTTGTTGTTGTTGTCGTGCTGGCAGCGACGGAGGCGGAGGCGGCCGCGGCCGGTCGGTGCGTGCGGTGCGGTGGACCTTCCCGGCCTGCCAGTCGCGCGGCCGCCGCACACGTCATGACCGGACAGTCGCGGATGATGTTGCCGTTGGCATCCACCCGCATCGACTGGGTGGCTTTGCTGTCGTGGGCCGTGCCCCTGCGGCGCTTCTTGGGCGTGAGGCCCGTGCTCGGCAGCGCGGGCAGAATCGACACGGGCGATGGCACAAAAAAGAGCACTGCGAGGGCCACGGGCAGGTCGACCTCCAGCGGTGCCCGCTGTGCCTGACGACGGAGATGGCGACACTTCTTCTGGCGGCGACGACGACGGCGACGGCGTTGCTCGCGGTGTCGCTGCCGACGTGCGCGGCGGCGCTGGCGCTCGCGAACACGATGGCGCCACGCGGCGCGCCGACGCTGGGCCGTGCGCTGGCGTGCCCGGGCGGTCGCGGCCGCCCGACTGACGCCCATCCCGTCATCCGTCACGTTGGCTTCAGGGGCAATCTCGGTGTCGGTGCTGGAGAGGCTGTCGTCGCCGCCATCGGTGGAGCTGCCGTCGTGATCGCTCATGTAGTCGCGCACGCGGTGGCGCAGGGCCTCCACGGCGAGGGCGGACACCTCCACGCCGGACGGCCCCTCCGCCACAAGCGTGCCCTCGCTCATGTGCGCTTCGTTGCTGTGCGTCACATTCACACCACCGCCACTACCGCCGCTCGTGCTGCCCACCATGGACGGACCGCCATGCGCGCTGACGTGCTCGGCGTCTGACTCACTGCCACGACGACTGGCCCGACCACTGCCGGCGCTGCTATTGCTGCTGCCGCTGAGACTGCGCACGCGGCCGAGCGCCGCCCTCGCGGCCCGTCGACCAGCGCCAGAGGCGCTGGCGGACCCGCGTGCGGACGACGACAGCACCGGCACGCGACGGGCCTCACGCGCGCCGAGCAGATACGTTTGACCGGGAAGGCTCACCGTCACGGCCGCCCGGTAGCGGTCGACCACCCCGTCATCGCTGTAGACGCTGTGCGCATCCTCGGCGTCAAAGGCCACCAGAGGACGCACCGGTGCGGGGGGAGGGGCGGCGCGACCTCCATTCGCCCCTCGACGCCCGCCCTTCTCCGCTTTTGGGGCGGCGGCGCCGTCGTGCTTCGATGGGGCGAAGTCGTTCGGAAAGACGTCCGGGGCTACCGGGGTGTCAGCGGGCGCGATGTGTGCGTCAAAGGGTGTCAAGATGGATATGTCCGCGGTCGCCATGGCCGGGGAGGAGTTTGTGGCGAGCAGCGACTGATCCGCGGGCGAAGTCCTCGCAGGGACGTCCTTTGGGGCGGCACACACCACAGCTGGTGTCGGCCGCGTGTCGCTGGCGTCGACGTCCTTGATGGACGACTCGACCTTTTCTGTGCGTGCAGGTACAGGGGCGGCCGGACCGTGGGTGAGGTCCTGTCCCACCTGCTGGGCGGTCTGCAAGTCAGACGACGTCGTGAAGGACAGCAGCGAGCTCGAGTCCTCGCTCGTCTTGGCCGCCGGCACCACAGGCACGTCCGACGACAACGCGTCCTGCTGCGCGGCTCGCTCGCTCGGTTTGGCCGCCATCTCCACGTCATCGGTTTCGCTGCGCAGCGCGGGTGTCTCCGCGGTGCGCTCGTCGACGTCCTCGTCGCCATCCTCCTGGCCAAAGTATGGGAGTCGCAGATGCGGAGAGTGTGGAGGTGGAGGTGGTGGTGGTGGTGGTGCCAGACCCTTTCCCCGCGCTGCGGCGGCGGTGATGGTGGCGGGCAGCGCACCGGCCACCGCGTAGCGCTTTCCCTTCCTCACGCGTGGGCGATTGAGGTGGACTTCATCGCCGGTGGCCGTGCGGCTGCTGTGACTGCCGCCGCTCTGGCCAGTGCTCGCCTCGTCCTCCTCCTCCTCATCGTCAGCGTCGTTGTCGGTGTCGTTGCTGTTGTGGGACCGCCGCATGCGGTCGTCCACGACGCGCGGCGGCCTGCGCTGGCGAGCGCGGGCCACCATGGCGGAGGGCACGTTCTGGGGGGACTGCACCTCCTCGTCGGTGTCAATGTCGACATCCGCGTCTGTCTCGTCCTGGTCGGCAGACTTCGCGCCGTCGTCGTGGGCCCAATCGGCGGCTCGCCACGCGGTGTTGGGCGTCAGCGCCTTGCTGCCGTTCGTCGTGTCGCGTGACGGTGCGGTGGCGGTCAGGGGTGCGCTCTGCACTGGTTGTGTGCGTGGCTGTGCCGGTGGTGCTGGCTGTGGTGCGACTTTTGGCGGCTGAGCCAGCTCCCGCTTCTCGTCTGCCTGGCGCTGTTGCGCGAGTGCCTCTTCCCACAGTTGGTGGCGCTCAAGCTGACGGCGTCGTCGGTGCCGAGCGGTGGAGGCATCGCTCGCGCGGTAGAAGCACAAAAAGTTGGTCGGGCTGTTGCCAAAGGTGCGCGTGGCCTCCACCGTGACAGCACGCAGAAGGGTGTCGCGGTCAGCGGCGATGATGTAGGCGACGCGCATGTCGTACGGTGAAGGGCCGAGCACTGGTGCGCATGACCCACACGTCGCTGTCCCGGCAGGGGCGGACGAGGGGTCCGACGACGCGAAGAGTGCGCGCGAAAGTACGGCGTCGAGGCTCGTGCGGCCCGCGCCGCGCCCAGCCTCCACCACCGGCTTCGGTGGCGTCGCGGAGGTGGTGGTGGTGGTGGTGGTGGTGGTCGTCGTCGCGTGGCCACTCTCCACACCAGGGTGCGTGCCACCCAAGGTGCTCCGTTTCGGTCCGTCGTTGTGTCCTCCTCTGGGCGGTGTACTGCCGGACTCGGGCAGGCGAGTGTCGTCCACGTCATTGCTGTTGCTCGCACTGCTGGTGCGCCGCGCGTGCGGACCGTCGTCGTTCGACTTGGACCGGGCAATCGCGGCCAAGAATTCATTCGCGGCCTCCATCGCACCGATCGACAGCGACGGCGGTGTGACGCGCGCTTCATCGGTCGGTGCGGAAGACGCGGCGGCGGCGGCGGCGGCAACGAGCTCACCCTCACCACCACCCGCCCAATCGCTGTTTAGGGAATCGCGCGTGGCGCTATTCCGACGGCTCGCACTGGCACCGTTGCGCAGACGGTTGCGCGTGCTGCTGCTGCCGCCTTCGGCGGTGTCCATGCTCTGTCGACGCACAAGAGAGCCGTAGAACGATTGCGCCTTGTTTCGGAGTGTCTGTGCGCTGGGCCCCGTCGCGCTGTCAAAGGAGCGCTCCTGCGTGAGTCGCGAGTACCGATCGTAGTAGGACATGTACCGGCGGCTTGAGTCGATCTGCGAGCCGTACGGACTGGAGGTGCCTCTGGACAGCCAGGCCGGTGCCGTCGGAGGTGGGGCGAGCGGCAGCACTGGTGGGTGTCCGTGGCCTTTGCCATCGCCCCAATGTCGGACGACAAAGCGCAGCGCGCGGAGGTCGGTGGAGACGCTGAGGGCGGTGTACTGGGGTTGCATCGCCCGCAGCACGCGGCATCGCGCCAGCAGCATGTGCACCTCCGGCGACTGCTCGACCGCGCGCAGCAAGCGCTTCTCCGGACGCGAGCGCATCGACATGTACGACACTTCAGGGATGGCGAACAACTCCTCCGGCTGCCGCGAGCTCGTCGTGCGGCGCGATCCGTTCACGGTGCTGTCCTGAAAAAGTGCGTTCGTCCAGAGGGCAATCATCTGCTGCGTGAAGCGCAACGTCATCGCGGAGTTGGCCACGGCCGTCCGCTCGGCTCGCGCCGGAAGACGTCGGGCATGGGCCCCACCTGCCATCGTTGGCGTCGAGGGTGCGCCAGTCATGCTGCCAAAACCAGAGGCTGTTGCTGCCGCTGCCGCCGCTGCCGCGTAGTCTGATGAGACCCCGACGGAACTTGTGGGGCCGAGCAGCCCCATCCCGCCGACCGATTGCTTGCGCGCAAAGGCCCCGGCCCAGCGCGCGGCCTCCGTCGCCACAAACAGCTCCAGCAGAGCCCTCTTCGACTGCGAGTTGAGCAGCGTGCGCGATGACGCCGCCCCACCTCCACCACCCGCAGTACTCGGTGGTGGAGGTGGGGCGACGGCCTGAGAGCCCGGTGCGGTGCTCGTGGCATTCGCACCGTCCGCGTAGGACCGACCCTCGCGCGAACCGCGTCGGGCGGAGCTCTCCGTTGGTGAGTCGCCCGCACTGGCAGACGGTGCCCCAGCCAGCTCCACGTGGCCGTGCTCGAGGCGCAGCCAGACCTCACCCTTGCCCGCGGTGGGGCCTGCCGCCCCACCCTCCGACCCAGTGACGCTCGTCTTTGTCGGGATCCCAGCCGCCCCGAGCGACGCGGAGGAAGGTACATGGGTGCCAGCTGGTGGTGTGCGCGTCGTGCTGCTCGTGCGCGGGTCTGTCTGGCTCACGGCGGGGGCGGGCACGCTCGCGTCGGCGACGACCTGACGCTGGGCCACACCTAGAGGCACGTGCAGGCCCAGCACCGGCGTCGGTTGCTGCGTGCCGTTGAGAAAGTCGAGCGCGATGTCACCGCTGCCGAAGACGGCGGTGAACCAGCGCTTGAAATGCTGGTTTTGCTTTTCCATCGCACGAAGACGCTGCGCCTGACGCTTCCGGTGTTTTTCGGCCACCTTGCGTGCGTCGTGCGCTGACGTCCTCGAGGCCGCGCGAGCGGAGAGCGGCGTCAGCGGAGAGGAGAGCGGTGAACTGGGGGTGGTGGTGGTGGGGGTGGTGGTCGTGGTGCCACTGTGTGCCGTGATGAGGCTCGGCTCATCGCGTCCTACTTGCTCCTCGGTGTCGTTTCGCACGCGCACGGCAGTGGTGGTGGTGCCGACGAGCTGGGCCATGGAATTCTCCAGCGCGGCGGTCTCCGCGGTGCTGCCCAGCACGTCTGAGTCCCATCCACTGCTGCTTTTGGACTTCTTCTTTTCCTTGGGTGTGCGCGGCGCCTTCTTGGGCTTCTTTGGCGATGAGCCGGTCGATGAGGCGCTCGACAGCGCCTTGGCGACCACCTCGCCCGTCATCACGCCGGCCACTTGGGTGTCATCGGCAAAGCCGGTGGCGCTATTCACACTGTTTGCCAGGCGTGACTCCTCCTCTACCCGCAGACGCTGCTCAACGAGTCGCTTGCGGGCAATCGTGGAGATGACTTGAACGCTGGCACGGTACTGCGACGCGGCCTGCCCGACAAACGGCCGGGTCGTGAGCGGATAGAAGGGCAAGACGATGTATGTCGGGTCGTGCCGGCTGTACGCCTGGTATCGGATGATCTCGCCAATCACGTGCGACAGGCGCGCGACCAAGGTGAAGAAGGCCACGATCATGCAAATGAGCAGAATAGTGTTGATGAGCGCATTGTAGATGATCATGATTGGCCTCGCACTTCTTGCGCGAGTGTGCGCGCTTGTTGCGTTTTTTTTTTTAAACGATGTAGATGATTTCAGCACGCAAAACAGAAACGGAGGAAACAAGGAAAACCAAGTGAATTCGCAAAACGAAAGTCAGCAACAAGCTTCAATCAAAAACAAAATGAGGGAAATGAAAGCAAGTGACGACGATACGCAAGAGCGAAAAAAAAAAAAGATGCACGAAGAATAAAGCTTGCCTTCAGAGGAGAAGTATCCAGGGGGAAACAAAAGAGGAGAAACAAAGAAGAGAGAGAGAGAAAAAAAAAAGGTGCAGCAATAAAGAAAAGGAGGATATGGCTGTGTATTTGCTTCACTCGCAATCACATATGCCGATATGTGTGTGCGCGTGAAAGACGCCAAGGAACTAATAATACAAAGGATTGGGCGTCCTATAAACGCAACAAGAAAATAAATCGGCAAAAGAAGTGCGGCACTACAGCACACAACCTGTTCACTATGCAGTTTGAAAAAGATATTAGAGGGAGTCGGAGGGAGAGAAGTGAAAGTTGAATTAGCAAATGTCACGATCGTGGGGCGGCTAGCGAAGCTGCGTGATGCGAGATGTTGATCATATTCGTCCACCACAGGTACAACACTGCACGTTGCTCTTTGTCGTGGAGAGAGCGGGGGGAAAAAAAAAGGGTGGACATGATTCCCTCGCGCTGCTGTCGTTATTAGAATTGCTTTCCGACAGTCCTTCGCAGTGTGTATTCGACATGCAGATATTTTATGTTTTATGTTTTATGTTTTATGTTTTATGTTTTTTATTTTTTGTTTTCGTGCGTCACTGTCGTAAAGGTATGACGTTTGCGTGCAATTCAAATTCACACCATCTCTACTGCCCAGCCTCTACAGATGCATTGGGATACATACAGCGAGCAATCCAAAAAAAAAAAAAAATGACACACCATAGAGAAGAGGTACAAGCAGTCCAGCAAAAAAAATATCTGACTATGCAACAAGAATATTCAACAGCAAAAAAAGTGAAAAGAAGGGGAAAACATGTGCAAACATAACGCACGTAGGATAAAACGAGGCAAGCAAATGAAAAGAAAAAAAACAAATGTGTGCAACGACAACAACAAAAAATTCAAGTGATGGGGCGTTCGAGAACTACAGTAGTAGCTTGATCGTTGTACAGCTCTTCACAACGACAGTAACAGGGACAAACAACACGCCTAGGCTTAATTGGGATTCTGCCATTTATTTTTTCCAACAGGTGATCCATGTGACATTTCTACAGGAGTCCATATACTTTTGTTAATTTTGTGCCTGGAGGTGCGTGTGTGCGCGCGTGCTGCCAAAGGATGTTTCTTGACTCACCTTTTTTTTCTTCCTTTTTACATCACCGTGCAGCAGCAGCCTCCCGTAGAGCCGTTGTCCATCGCCTCGACGTCCCGCTGCACAGGCTGGGCAAACGCCGAGATGACGGGCACCCGCTCCGCCTCCTGCACTGACGCCTCGAGCACGCTCACCGTGACGTCCAACAGCTGCGAAAGGCTAGGTCGCTTGTTGGGTCCGGCGGCCTCGCGCGATCGCACCAGCACCTCTGATACGAGCACGTTCAACTCCTCGTGAATGGCCGCCAACTCGCGCTCAACGAGCGAGGTGTTGTGCGGATCCATCGTCAGCCCGAGCTGCGCGAGCTGCACGCGCTGCTCAGCAATGAGACGACGACCGCGCTCCTGCTGCAGCGTGCGCATCGCATAGGTCGGGTCCGCGCGAATTTTCGCCTCCTCAGCGGGGTCCACCTCCGCCCCGGCGGTGCCAAAGGTCACGTGGGCGGTCGGCACTGTGCCGGCCGCACGGGCCTCGCGTCGGCGCCGTGTCGTCGTGGACGGCCGTGCACGGTTGTTCGACATCCGCGAGTCCTTCTCCTCATCGAGGCTGCCGAGATCATCGTCATCGCCATCGGCGTCCACGAACATGGAGCTGACGAGCGAGGAGCAGAGCCCATCGTCCACCGTGGTCGGCTCCACGTCGGCGCCGAGGCCTTGCGATGGGGGATCGGGCACAGGGGAGCCATCGGCTGCGTGCAGCGCGTGCGGGACTTGATGCCGGCGGGTGGCGGAGTTGCGGAGGCGACTCGTGTAGCTGCCCTTCATGCCGGTGCCCATGAGAGGGCTGTTCCCCGCCTCATCCTCACCCTCATCTCCACCCGCACCAGGACGAGCGGGGGAGATAGCCGACGTCGGTGCTGAAGGTTGCACATGCGGAAGTCCAGCCAGCGTCGGCACGGTGGCAGGGACCGCCATAAAGTACGGAAACACGGGCTGCACGGCGCCGGCCGTGCCGCCGCTGGTCGGGCTCCCGCTGACACCCGCCGTCACGATGCCGTCGCGTCCACGCGCCTGATCCTTCATCATCACCGAGAGCGACGTGGTCGGCGGCATAAACTGCAGAGGCGGTGGCATGTAGAGCGGTCGTTGCGGGCAGTCCGGCTGATGGCGCTGGAGCGTGCCTTCCATCGTCAAGAACGCCGTCACCAGGTACCAGTGACGAAGAACGGCTTCCGCGAAGAACATGGAGGTCATGCCGGTCACACCGTCGGTGATGGCCGCGCTGGCCATGGTCTCCAAACTCCCCCCAGCGGGCAACAGCCCACCACTACCACCACTGACCCCTCCACCAAGCTGCTGGTCAGCCCCTTGATTGTCGCCACCGAGGCTGCTGGGGATTACGGTGGGGACCATGAAGCGGGACAGGTCCTTGTCCTGAACCATCTCCACCGCGCGCTGAAACTCCGGCGCACTTTGCGTCATGGCCGACTGGATGGCCTGGCGCGTGTCGTACGGGGCACCCACCACGAGCACCAAGTCGACCAAGTGTGGGAAGTACTTGGACGCGATCGGCTGCAGCGCCGGCGCATAGCGCAGCAGAGACGCACTCGCGCGCGCGGCGGGCACGTCATGGGCGTTGATGAGGAGAATCATCTGCTGTCGATAGCGGTACGAGGATGACACCTCCTCCTTGGCCGTGGCTTTCCCCGCGACGGGCGTCTCGTACGCACACTGCATGCAGCGGTGCTCCATGTACAGGAGCACCATAATGATGAGACGCTCCATATCCTCCCTGCCCAGCACCGGCCACACGGCGAGCTGACGGGCATCAAAGAGGAGCACCAGGCGCTGTTCGAGGTCGCGACCAATAATGCGCAGCGCACCGCTCCGCAGGCACGCGACCACGCTCGGCGTCACCGTGATGGCAGGGAGTGCGGACTCGAAGACTCGGCGACGACGCAGTTTGGAGGCCGCCTCCGCGACGGACAGGTGCTTGGCACGGAGGAAGCGCACGAGGAAGGCGTCGATGCAGCGCTCAAGCTTGGCGGATTCTTCACTGGAGAGCGGCGCCGTAGATGACGGTGGCACAAAGCTGAGCTGGTGCTTCAGCTCCTGCAGGGTGATGGCTTCGCGATCATGCTGCTCAGTGGCTGTCGATGTCGGCGGAGCGGTCATCTGCATGAACGACAGAGAGAAAGAGCGAGAGACGTGGGACGGTACGGTTGTTTGGTGCTGCGTAAACAAAAAGGATGCCAAAAAAAAAAGCGAAGCACTGGCAAAAAAACAAAAAACAAGCAAACAAAGAAGAGGAGTAAATCACAGCGTGTATAACAGGAAATAAAGAAAAGGAAAACGATACTGATACTGATGAGGAACGGTGAGGACAGGAAGGAAAGAGAGGGAGGGAGGAAAAGCAGGAAGTTGGTGGACTTTAAAATACTCTAGGGAACACACACACACACACACACACACATGCGAAGGGTCAAATAAAAGAAGGTAGTGGGCAAGGCAACAAATAAACGTCAGCTGCCATCAAATAAATGCGCATACGTAGACATAATGACAGATGCGTAACGGACTGTGTGTCATTTTGTGTGCATGCTCTCGTTTTTGAGCTAAGGGCCTGTGTCCCTGATAGGACGTCATTCATCAACGGTAACACGCGTCAGCATCACTCTGTTTTTTTTCTTGATTTGTGCTCAACAGTTCACAACCAGCGTGGCAGGGCTGCTTTCAGCTGCCCGGACTCCAATTCTCACAAACAGGACCGTGCGCATCCTGCGGATCATCTGTGACATCAACATAGGAACTACCCTCACTCTTTCGCCTTCATGCACTACTTCCATTGCTGTCTTGGATTGCATTGGCAGTTCTCCTCATCTTTCAAGACCTTTCATTTTTGCTTGTCTCATATTCTTTTTTTCTCTTTTACTCCACGAGTACATTGTACAAGTAGCGCATCGAGTAGTAGGCGACACAGCCAAGACCCGACCAGCTGCTGTAGCCGCACCAGCGCAGGCGCTTGTGCACGCGGAACTGCTGGAGCGCGGCCAACATCCAAATCCATGAGGCCACCGCCTCCAGCTGGAACACATTTCGTCGCTGTGTGTCATAGTCCACGAGGAGGCCGGCACTCGCGATCATGGATGCCGCAGCCGGTGTGGCCGCCGCCTGCAGTGTCGCGCCGGTCACCGTGCTTGGCGAATCGCTCTTCTGTGCCTTGACGGTCGCTGTCGTCGTCGTCGGCGTCGGCGTGGGCGTGAGGGGCGCGGGGAGCAGACCGCGCGTGACGTCGTTGAGATGGTGACGCAGACCGGCATTGATGAGGAACGTCGTGCCGGCCGCCCACATGGAGAGCAGCGTCAGCGCATTGCTCTGACCAGTGATGTGCTGCAAACCACTGAAGGTGTACACGGCGGTGCCGAGGAGACCGTCCAGGTACATGTGGCGTGTGTTGCTGCCGATGAACTTCTTCTGCGCGCGCTGCTGCGCGGCTTCGTCGGGGGCACCGGCCAGAAGCTGCGCCATTTCGAGCGTCTCCTTGTCCTTTTGAGCTTGCAACTTCTCGGCCTCCGTCAGCTCCTTTGCGGGCGTGGTCGTCTTTGCCGCTGCCTTGGACGCGATCTTGTGCTTCCCCTCGGCGACGTCGCCCGCGGGTGCCGTGACCTCCGCCGCGGCGGGCTCCTTCGGCTGGCTGCTGCGAAAAAGACCCATGACCTCTGTCTTGCGAGAAACTAAAAGTGTTTATTTTTTTTTTTTTGGGGGGGGGGGGGGAGAGGAAAAGGGGAAAGGAGGAGGGGTTTGAAATGAGAGTGGAAAGCCAGATATTTTCCGTTTGAATCGAACCATGAAAAGAACAATGGTCGTGACGAGGCTACCCCTGTCAACGACACTGTGCATGTTCACAGCTCTCTAAATCCGCGTGTTTGCTTCTGTACATCACGCAAAGCGTCATGGGAACGAGTGCATTATTTCTTTTCTCCTTTTTTTTTTCTTAGCAAGTGCAACCCGCAGAATATGTAGCGAACGGTGCCAGTGAAATGTCAGTGCTTTTTTCCTGTTTTCGTTTTTCTTGGTGGGGAAATGCTGGAATGAGGAAAGACGATCTATGAATGGCGCATGTGCAGAGTAAAAAACAGAAAAGGCAAAGCGCGAGGGGGAAAAACGACAACCTGATGAAGGGAAACAAAAAGAAAAAAAGAGTTCAGTACAGCACAATCAAAAAAAGCAGACGGACTCTAGTGTGGTGCCAACCAAACAAACAAACAAACAGGGAAAGGTGCGGGGAAGTGAGCAAGAATAGCAACAGCCGCACACGGGACCTAGTAGTACACAAAATAAAATAAATCAAACGACAGTGGCGATTGCTCTTTTTTTTTTCCGTACGCACAAGCGCGTCTCTCTCCTTCTACACAACACGAGGTAGCCTTCAGAAAGCTGCAGGTGGTGCCTCTGGATACGCGGCGGGAGCCGTGTGAGAGGCGGCCCAAAGTGGGCCGGCAACATTGTGACTACCCGTCGTCGTCGAGGTCACCTGTGCGCGCTCATTGTAGCGTGCCAGGAACGCATTCCACTCCAGCGCTTCTGTGCGCATCTTCTGCCCTTCCTGCGCAACATCCCGCCGAAGCTGCTCGAGCTCCCACGCATGCCGCTGTTTCTGTTGCTTTTGTTGATTTTGCTCTTGTTGTTGGTGCCACAAGTGGCTTGTCGTCTGCGCGGAGTGCTCGCGAGACACGGTCGCGGACGTGTATGAGGGAGCGGCGCGCGGTGCGTTTGCCTGCCAGGCGTGGCTCGGCGCACCTGCACTGGCCGCCTGCTGTGCTTCCGACCACAAACGATCCACGTAGTGTTCGAGATCATCCAGCCGACGTCCCGCCCCCGTGACTGATTGCTGCTGCTGTTGTTGTTGTTGCTGTTGAGCAATGAGGGCATCATGCAGCTGCTTCTGCACGGCCTCGGCGGCCTGGCGGCGCTGACGCTCCTCCTCATGCGCCACGTACAAATGACGCATCACCGCCTGCTCACTGCTCGATGGCACCGACGACGAGGCCACCGCACCAGGCGGCGGAACAGGAGGTGCCGTCGGGGCGGGCGGTGTGCTCCGCAGAGGCAGTGGCATCGGCGGCGAGGACGAGGCGTGACTGGTCCCGGCGACGGGAAGCGGCATCGACCACAACGACTGTGGCAAAGGCGGCAAGGGCGGCAAGGGCGGCGGCGCGGTCACGGTGTCCAAGGACAAATTCACGGTGCCCGTCGGCGGCGGTGGTGGTGGCAAAGAGGGAAGTGGGGGGAGTGGAACGGACGGGACCTGCACCACGGGGATGGCCAGTGGTGGGGGTGGGGGCAGGGACGGAGGCACGGCGGCGTTGGTGTGGGCGTGGCTCGTGGCCTTCTCCGCTTCGGCCTGGTACACGGCCTGCACCGCTGGCGGCAAGGGCGAGACCGCCGGCGGAGGGGTACTCGACGGAGCCGCACGGTCGGCACGCCCGTTCGAGCGCTCCAGTTGGCGGCTGAGCTCCAGCAAGGCATCGCGATCACGGCGGAGGCTCACGTTGCGGGCCTCCTCCTCCGCGAGCTGCTGCATGGTCACGTCGAGGTGCAGCGTGCGGTGCTCCACCTCCTGCTCGAGGCTCTCCACGTAGCGGTTCGCACGATCGAGGAGGATTTTTTCACGCTCGAGGGCGAGCTGCCGCCCAAGAGGTTGGTTATTCGTGTTTGACTGGGCCGCCTCCTTCTTGCCTGTGTCACCGGTGTTCTGGGGCTCCGCGGGAACCGCAGACGCCGATGGAGGTGGAGGCACAGGCACAGACACAGGTGGGGGTGGAGGGACGGGAATGCCAGGTGGCGGAGGCGGGACCGGAATGCCAGGTGGTGGAGGAGGGACCGGAATGCCAGGTGGGGGTGGAGGGACCGGAACACCAGGTGGCGGTGGAGGGATCGGAATGCCAGGTGGGGGCGGAGGGACCGGAATGCCAGGTGGGGGTGGAGGGACGGGAACACCAGAGGGAGGCGGAGGGACGGGCACTTCAGCTGGCGGTGGGGGTGGAGGTGGGGGTGGCGCGGTCGATTCTGCCGGTGTGGTGCTGGCGGCGGCGGCGGTGGCGGTGGCAGCTCCTTGTCCATGTGGGCAGCACTGAATGTAAATGTGAGGCATGCGTCCGCCACGCCCGCCCTCGTCGTCGTCGCTGTCATCGCTCGCCCGTGCACCGAGCGGTCGGACTGTGCGCGCTGCCGAAGTGCGCGACAGCATCGCCTCAAAGAGCGCCTGGTTCGCGTAGGCGTGGAGGGGCATCACCGGGGCCGCGGCGGACGTGCGGGCAGCGGCCTTCTCACGGGTCGGCTTGGCAGCCTTGTGTTGCCGCGATGAGCCTTGACGCCGTGGAGAGTGATGGTGGTGGTGGTGGCAGTCACAGTGGGGAGACGTCGAGGCACTGGAGGTCGCACTGGAGGAGGAAGTGGACTGGCGGCGGTGCGGCCGACCACAGGATCGGCCGCGATGTTGGCAGCCGCTGCGGGGTCGTGCGTCCACGCCCATGCCGACCTCGGCCTGTGCGGCTGTCGTCGTCGTCGTCGTCGTCATGTGGGACCGGTGAATGGCGCCAGAGGACGATGATGCCGTGCGGGTGGTGTACCGACCGCCCGTGATGTCCACGTCAGTGCGCGTGGCCAGTCGCAGAATGGAGGCCCTCGTGCGCGCGTCGAGAATGCGATCTGCTTCCTCCGCCGGGCTTTGTGCTGTCGTCGACGTCGTTGTCGTTGTCGCAACGGGTGCGGAGCAACGGGTGCACGAGGTACAAGGGGGCTCGGAGTTATTGACGTTGACGGTGCAGCGTCCTTTTCGGCTGCGGTGGCTGGTGGTGTGCAGATGGAGGCGATTGTAGTCGCCGGCATGGGCGGCCGCACACTCTGCCGTCGCGGCCCCGCTCTCCCCTTCACCGTGTGCGTTCTTCTTCTCTTCGCACGAGCGCTGCCGCTCTTGCATGCGAAACTGAAGGCTCTTCAGGAAGGCCGTGGAACTGCCTGCCTGTACGCCAGCCGCGGTGGTAGACAGCGGCACATCGGATGACTTACTCTGCATGGTGGAAAGATGCAGCTCGACGCGACTACAGTAGTGTGTAAAAGAGAGAGAGAAGGAAAGAAGAAGATAAAAAGGTGTGTGTGGGTGGGGGGGGGGGGGGGGGTTGAAGAATATCTATTAAATGACGGCCAATCAACGCAGTCAGAGAAAACGGAGAGATAAAAAAAGTGTTGTGGTTGTTTGTTGTTTCTATATATCGTGCACTAAATGGCAGAACAAGTAAAAGAAAAGTGAAGTGTGAGTGTCAGTAAGTGTGTGTGCGCGTAAATGAGAGAGAGATGTCAGTGTATCAAGCGCGGCGCATCTGCGGTGGTCATCGACTAACCTAAGTCCATGATGAGCAACGCCAGCAGATAAATTGTGCCATTGTCCGGTATGAATGAAAAGCACTCCGGAAGCGGGACGATGCTGGTCGGCAAAACAAAAAGTGTCATTCGTCATCTCTGTGCACGTCACGGCGTTGAGATGCAAACCTTCTGTGCTCATACGGCACAGCTGCTCCATCGCGTAATTCACCTTTTTTTTTTTTAAACAGCTCACACGCATTGTGAGTCACCAATTCAAGGAAAAGACGAAAAGAAACACACAAAATGGTCAGCCTTGTTTTCCTCACGCAATCTGTTGATACGCACACACACACATGGTATCCTCTTTCTTTCTTTTTAGAGTTTGCCCAGCCTTTCTTGTGTCTTTGCTTTCTTTCTCCGCCGGTTACAGACACATACACACACTCGCGCGCACTTACTCGCGCTTACCGCTCTTCCACGTGGCTGACTTCTTCAAGACATCCGACGTGTCCATGGACTCGGGCATGATGATGTACCGAATCGTGCTACCGCGCACGGTGTACTCGTCCGACTCGACGGGGTTCTCACCCTTGGCCGTGATCTTGGCGCGCTTGAGCGAAATGTTCATCTTGGCGTCCACCATCACGATCTCTCCGGACACAATAGAGGAGTTCTTCAGCTCAATCTCCACCAGCGTGCCGCGCAGCTGCTTGAGAAAAGCCAGCAAGGTGCGGTTTGCCTGAGACGGCGAGTTGTTCTCAGGAAGCATTTTGCTCTCCTTTGCCTCCGCCATGATTGATGCTGCTTTACTGGCGTGTGTGAGAGAAGTGAACAAAGAAAATCAAGAAGTACGCAGCCACAACTGTAGCAAGACAACAATAGAATGATACTTGTTGGAAACGAACAATGATCAGTACGAGCGCAAATAGAGGAAACATGTAGATAAGTAGGTAGGCAGATAGATAGAGAGGATGAATGATACGAGTTAATGTGACGTCCAGAATTGGGGGGGGGGGGGGTGATGTCATCGTAGCTTCACACCCACACAGGAATATGCGCGCGCAAAGATGAGGGAATAAAAAGGAGAGAGGAAACTAATGCATGGAAACATGCAATGGGTCCTCGCCCTCGTTATTGTCTTCTTGTTCCTGCATTTGTTCCCACCGCTCGCTCTGAGGAGAGTACGTACGTGCGAAACACCTACGTCACGATTGTCTCTGCACCGACAGCGCAAATAAAGTGTGCCGGACACAGCTGGCGGTCATATTAACGCTCGATCAATTTGTTAAGAGTTTGCTTTCAAGACGATGTCCCCTGGTTGGTATGCCTGACGTTCGTTCGCGCAAGTATTTCGTTGCCGAGTCTAAGCGGGTTTTACTGGATAGGGCTCACACAAGGAAAGGGGAAAAAAAGCAAAATTGAGGAGCGTGCACTCAGACGCCGGCGCGTGTGCGTGCAGGAAGCAACTACGTCAAGGCACGCGAACAGGGAAACACGTGTACAATATCACTTCTGGAAATGAATTTCCAGCATCAAGCAAACGGAACAACGACAACAAAGATTCTAACTCAAAGCAACGTCAGTCCACACAGGGAAAAAGAGAGAGAGAGATCAACAACAAGGCAAAACAGACAGGTACACATTCCAAGAACGCGGGGGAGAAAGAGAGAGAGAAAGCAAAAATGTCCAATCAAAATCACAAGGTAAATGAAGAAAAGACACGTCATGTGTGTGTGTGTGTGTGTGTGCACAAGAAAGGCGAAACAGCAACAAGAAAAATGGCACAGATAGATCGCTGACCATTCAAGAAGAGGGAGAAAAAAAGAAAGAAAGAAAGAGGGAATCACGAGCTAGCAAAAAAAAAAAAAGAGAACCATCCACAACAACAAAACAAAACTCGGACAATACGTTAGTTTGGATTATGACCATCAAGTGGTGGATCTTGCGGTGACGGTGACACACGCGGTTGACCAAGGTACTGCTCGGAGGTCGGCCGACCTGGTGTCGATGTCGGCTGCGAGTAGACACTCTCCGCCGTGTGTCCCACGCGCGAGCTCGTGGAGGCCGGTGGGTGAAGCAGCGTGCGCACAACATCCATACCGAACAGGTACGGCGTCGGCATCGCCTGCAAGACGTGTGTCGACTCATCCTGCATGTCCGGTGGCACGCCGAGATCACTGGCCGAGGTTAGCTCGTGCTCGCTGCGCGCGTGGCTGCCGGCGGTGCCGGTGTTTCCTCCACACTCCGCCATCGTGGGCGGGGCGGCGGCGATGGGCGACGTGCCAGTGCCAGTGCCGAAGGTGCTCCTCAACGGCGAGAAGTGCGCGCTCGCGGGCACCGCGGAGGTCGTCGTCGTCGTCATTGTTGTCGTTGTGGTAGGACGAACCCAGCGTGCATTCTGCGCGTCTGTCAGTTGCACGCGACCCGGCGGCATCACCGTGACACTCGACGCCGACGCCGTCAGCGGGAATGGCGCCGGCGGCTTGATGACGAGACCCTCGTGGAGTTCGTCCTCGCCATCGACACCACCGTGACTGCGGCGAATGAAGGATTCGTTCTGCATCATCGCGTGCGTCTGCGGCGGCATCGGGCTTAACTCCGTCGTGTGCCCCGGCTTCATCGTGGAGACGGCGGCGACGGCGTCGGGCACATCGAGGTGCGGGCCTGCGGCGCGTCGTGCTCGCCAGGCCATGAGGAAGATGACACCCATCGGGATCACGCCGAGCACGCTCGAGAGCAGCAGCACCATGATGCCGTACTTGAGGTCGCCGGTCCACTCCGCGACTTGCCCACAGATCAGTGGGCCGCTAAAGTTGCCGAGCAAATTGTACAGCGTCTGCGAGAAGGCCGCGGCCATGGAGCGGAGATGGGGGGCGAGTGTGGACATGGTGAGTCCCAGGCCTGGCGGGATGATGGCGCCACCACAGAATAGCAGGAGTGACATGACAATCAAGAAGCCCGTCGTGGTGGTGACAAAGATGCAAATGACGGCCATGAGCGCCGCCACCACACCCCAGGCGCACGCGAAGAGCGAGACGCGAAAGAGGTTTCGGTGATAGCCGCCAATGCGGTCGAGCAGGATGCCACCGACTACCACACCACAGACCGGTGCTGTCACAACGGAGGCGCCAAAACCGGCCATGATCGTGCGCATCGACGCGTTGAACGGGGGCTCGCGCAAATACTGCGTCACAAAGTTCTGCAGCCCGGTCGCGACAAAGTACAGGGAGGACATGGCCAACACGCTGCACATGAAAATGACGTTTGTCATGATCGGCTTCAGCGAAAGCCACAGCGCGCGCATCTCGGCGACGAGGCGAGCCCACCAGCGGTTCAGCGCACCGGAGACACCGCCGTGGCTGCCGGCCGGTGCGACAACAACATGCACTTCGTCGTCGTCAGGGCTAAAAATGCAGGCGTCGCTTTCATGGTCGGCCTGATCGGCCAGACCCGCTGCAGCTGTCTTCTTTTGTGTGTTGATGGTTCGCTTGTCCACCTTCATCACGTAGAGAATCGTCGGAATCATGAGGACGCACTTGACGTAAAAGGCCCACTCCCAGCCAATGTTCGTGTAGGTCGGGAAGAACGCGGCGAGGAGGTAGCCCATCATGATGCCCAGAGGCACACCGGCGTTGTGGGAGGCCATCCACACACTTTGCCGATCCTTCGGTGCGAACTCGTCGACCCACACCGGCGTGTAGACGACAATGAACGCCAACGTCAGGCCAATAAAGAATCGGTTCACCAGCGCGACGTAGTAGTTTGAAAACAACGCGAACAAAAAAGTGAACACGGTGTGAATCACCAACGAACCCGCGAGGACATTCTTCTCGTCGTATGAGGAAAAGAGCTTGCCGGCGAGTGGGCAGCCAATGACGTTGCCCAAGAACACACTCGAAGTCAGCGTGCCCTGACGCGCGTAGGAAAGGCCCCAGCTTTCGGCGATGCCGTTACTGGACGCGATGGCCGCACTGAACGCACCCGAGTCATGCGAGCCAATGGTCTTGAGCCAGATGAAAAGCCATAGGTTGCGCGTCACGACGGTCATGTCGATCGGCAACACCGGCGGCGCCGACGGATTATCTATCGGCACAATGACGGGAAGCGTGAGCAGCTCCTCGTCATCCGCGCGGACACGACCATCGCGTGACGCGATTTCTGTAGTCGTACCGCCGCTGCCGCTGATCGGAGGCATAGGCGAATTGCTGGATGTATTGCTAATAGTGTTGCGCGCCTTTGTCATCATGACATCATGTGATTGGCTGGGAGACTTCATTGAGAAGAGAACGAGAGAGAGAGAGAGCGAGAGCGAGGAAGCGGCGGTTGCCACTGGCCTGAAAAAGCACTCTGAGAAGGAGTTTACTTTTCTGTATTTCTTTTTCTTTGCTGTTGTTGTTGTTGCTGTTATTTCTCTAGCAACTCGTATTGGTGTGTTGGGAATTTCCTTGACACCCCTACTTTTTGTGTGTATGTGTGTGCGTTCGGCGGAAGACGGATCAGTGAACAAGAATCACCGTTGCTTTGATGATCTTCTTGGCTTGGAAAGCAGTATGCGGACCACTACTGGCACGCTGATGCTGACTGCCACAAGCAAGGAAAAAAAAAAGGTAGGCGGAGAAGCCGGAGAAGCTAACTGTGACGTGCTAGGATGTGGCACGCGACAGTGGTAGAAATAAAAAGATAGTGACACCAGCTGGTAAAGAGAAACAAAAAGCAAAATGATGTCAAAGAAATTGGGCCAGGCACTCCTAGACACAGCGACTTTGATGTGTCAACCTAAAGTGCGCAAAGGAAAAACAAACAGTTTAATGCGCGCCGATCGTGGGGCTGCACTGTGAGAAAAGGGGAAAATAGAAACACACAAAAGAAGGAGAAAGTCAACAAGCAAACTGACAACACGTCAACAATGGAAACAAAAAAAAAGGTCTGTGAGTGAGCACGTCGGGTCTAGGGGCTCAGTGGATATTGCGGGTTGGATTTCAACAAGGAACAAGAGGAGGCGAGCGTACTCGGCCTTCTTTTTCTCGCACTTTTTGTTCGCTCTTTTTGGCAGCACTTGCGGATGTCGCAAGTAGGTCTTTAAAGAAGAGCGCGTGAGCAGATAAGAATGAAGCAAGAAAAAGAGGGGAGGGGGAAAGGAGGGGAAGGGAGGAGAAGGTATGTGCTCACTAAAGAAAAGTAGTTACAGCACCACGCGAACACCTTTTGCGTGCAACGCTAAGCTAAAAAAAAAAATGACGAGGGCACCCGGAAAGCAAAAGATAGAGAAAAAAAAACGTACAAACCACAACAGGAGCACTGTAGCGAACAAAAAGAAATAAATTCGCCTAGCCTGCTCGACAGCAACAGAATACTAGTTTAATGCACAACGATCATCGACGAATATGGGAGAGAGAAAGAGGGTTGGGGGGGGGGAGGAAAGACAAGGATAATGAGGGGATGTGCGGAATGATGACAGCAACATACTGGACAAAAAAGTTCCACACATGCTGATAGTGTGGCCACACCAACTGTCTTCGTTACTCTCCTGTCCTTGCGCGCACCTAGCGATCGCTGTGCAACGGTTGGGACTGCATGTGTCCACCCTCGCTGCATAGCTGCTGAGCAGGTGTCTGGCCGGTTGGGGCAGCAGAGACACTGATGCATTGCTGTGTGTGTTTTCAACAAGTTTGTTTGTTGAGTATATTGTTTTTTTTTTGGTTGACATTATCGGTCGATTGTGCTTAACTGTGTGAGGACGGAAAACAAAACAAAGCACGTGCGCTGTTTGGGAAAAGAATACGCCAGAGACAAACAACACAGCCGTGCGTACATGTGGCATCATTTTCTTTTTCGTTTCATGCCCACACTCCCAACGTTCTTACCTTTCCCTCTCTCTCTTTCACTGTTTGCGCGCGCGCACGTTTCACCGCGGGGAACGACTAGCTGCTTCGCCAGTCGCCGAGGGACGGAACGGACGATGAGGCAGCGGCCGTCGCCGCCGCTCGGCCCGATGACCTATCGTTCACCGGCGGTCGCTCCCCGCGTGGTGGACTGCGGCTGCGCGGTGACGAGGACGGTGATGACGATGGGCTGGCGGGCTGATAACCTTGCCCGAGTCTCTGCTGAGCGCGACCACTGGCGGCTCCGCGGCGGGCGAGCATCTCCGCTTCTGTGGGCGGGTGCGGGTCCATGGACTGCTCGCCACCATCCGCCTTCTCACGCGCGATACCCATGCGGTAGAAGCGTGGACCACGGAACACGGGCCCGCCCTTCTTCTTCTCGTAGCGCCAGTCAATGTCGCGTGTCTCCTTGTCGCGCACGTGCCAGGCGCCATTGTAGAAGTAGTCCGTGTCGCCGTCCGGGTCGATGTCATGCACGACGGTGTGCGAGACACCCCACTGATAGCTCGCAGAAATGCGGTTGGCGCCCTTCAACACTTGGCTATCCATGGCATTGCCGGCCGCGTGCTCGCCGAGGTTCTGGCGCTGGTACTTCTTGCCTTGCACGAGGCTGGGCAGGAAGAAGTTCGCGTACAGCGGATCGTACGCCTTGCCAGCATCCAGACGCGCCTGATGCACGGCATGTGCGGGGTCCTCGTAGGTGTCCCCGGCGATGGCACGCCACAGGGCAGCCTTGTCAGCGGGATCCGTGCTCGTCTCAGGCGCCTCCGCCTTCAGTTGGTGGCGTGTCGTCGTGTCAACCGAGGTGAGGTCTTCACGGGCATACGGAGACCCCCGCGCCGGCCCTGCGCGGGCCTCCGTGCTGGCCAGCGCGTCGCTCTCTGGTACCGCCTCGTGCATCTCGTCTGCATCCGCGAAGCCAAAGACGTTCACAGATGGCCTGCCGTCGCGGAGAGGCTGACGCGACCTTTGTGGCGTGAGCGTGTCCATCTCCGCGAACGCGTCGCCCTCGGCCAGCGCCGACGACCCGCGGAGTAACTCGCGCCCCTCGCGCTCCTCGACAGAGAGCTTGAACTTCTCCAAGGCCTCGAGGTAGTCGGCCTGCTTCCGCTGCACGGTCTCGCGCTCGTTGAGCTGGTACTCGGCCTGTCGTCGGGCGTGTGCTTCCACCTGCCGCTGTCGCATGGCCTGTTGGACCTCCTCGGAGGTGGCGCCGCTTGCCTTGAGTTCCGCCGCCTCACGCAGCAGCTCCACGCGCTGAGCCTTTTGCTCTGCACGACGCGCTTCAGTCATGCTCTGGTGCGCCTCCATCATCTTCTCGCGCTCCTCCTCGAGCTGCATCGCGGCCTTGAAGCGGATCTGAGCCTCGTGGACGCGTGCCACGTTCTGTCGAAGCAGAGCCGTGCGCCGGCTCTCATCGTAGCGGTCGCTCTGGGCGAGCAGCTCGTGGTAGACGGCGGCCGCGGTGTCGAGCTTCTCCTCGTAATCCGCGTCCTTGGCCGTCTGCAGCTCGGACCAGTGCTGAAAGCCGGCGATGCCGTACTTGGACTTCACCTGGCGCTCCACCTCGGACATGTTCAGCCGTAGCTCGTGGTAGCGTGTGGCCTCCTCCTCAGAGATGTCGGGCAGCTCCCCGCTGTCCAGCTCGCTGTGCAACGCGGCCTTCTGCTTCTCGCCCATGAAGCGTGCCTCGTGCTTGAGCTCGTAGACCCACTTCATGTAGTCGCCCGGCTCGCCGCGCAGTGCCGCGGTGATCTCCTCGGCGGCCGCGGCCTGTCGATCGGCGTCCTCGCTGCGATAGTCGGCATCGATCTGCGACCACACATCGCGTAACCACCTCAGACGTTCCTCCACGGCCTTGCGCATCTCCAGCGTCGTTGCCGCCGTGAACTTGGTGTCCGAGGTTTTCAGCCGGCGCTTGAAGGCGTTGAGGATCTCCGTCTTGTGCGCCTTGGCAGCCGCGTTGAAGGCCCGCTCGACGCGCTGGTCAAAGGCGTCGTAGTACTGCTTCTGGCGCTTCTCCTTGACATACTCATCGAAGCGAGGGCTCTGCTGTGACTGCCAGCCCTCCATTGTGCCGAACTGCTGGGCCAGACGCTGCCGCCCCGTGTTGATGCCGCTCATGAGCTGCCGCAGCGAAGGCGAACGACGCATGGTAGAGTCAACCGAATCGCCAAAAAAAAAAAAAAGAGCAAGACACCCAAATAGTGACAAGGATCAAGTCGCTGCCTCACTACGGTGTTCGGCGCGCATAGACAAAGAATGGACAATACATAGTAGGAGTGCGGAAATAAGGTGAGTGAACAGGTGAAAGCACAGCGTGTATTTGACGAGAGCGGTGATTCACCCACGCCACAAGAGGAGAAGAGTATCATGGCTGCAGGGCTCCATTTGGAACGTGCCCAATTGCTCAGTGAAACAACAAGCGACAACCAAATGTGACGGATGGCTCCTTGTCCCTTTGTGAGTCTTTGCGCTTCTGTGGCGCCGCCAGACAACAGACAACGTATCCGGTGCCATCACGCACAGTTATTTCCATGGTCACCTGGCCTGATCACGAGACGCAGACACTTTTTTTTTTGGATATTTCGCAGCCGTCACTGCTCCTTTTCTTTTTTGTTGTTGTGGTGGTTTGTTCGTTGTGAGTAGTCTTCTCTTTGCACAAAACAAAAAAAAACACAGACACAGGAAAATAGGTCAGAAATAAGTGCACCAGAGGTGTGGAAAGCACAAATAGGGCAAAAAGGAACGAAGGGAGGGAAAGAGAGAGGTGTGCCGCATCAAGAAGGAAGAAGAGTGTGAGAGAGAGAGGGACAAGTTCATCGTTATTTGTGTACATGGTCAGAACGTCTCCTCTGCTCTGTTTTCATTCTCCTTTTGGCGACTCGTGTGTACTTCTTTTCCCACTTTTCCCACTTTTTGCCCTTTTCCCATCACGGCGCCTCAAAAGTCCTCCTCCCCTCTCACGGGGCGGCCGAGTTATTCCAGCGCGCCGCGTACGCCTCCGCCTTCTTCAGCTCCGTGGCTGCCGTCGGTGCGTTGACCCACGAGTTCGCGCGCAGCTCGGTGGCCACCGCGTCGATGCTCTGCCGATCCTCCGCGGAGAGACCGAGGTAGCTGCCACTGTGGCGCACCTCCGCGTAGCCAGCGACCGCGGTCAGGAGGCACATCTCCTCCAAGAGCGCGGCGTTGTACTTCCGCGCAAGGTAGTAGAAGGAGCAACACGACTCGAAGTTGACCTCCTCGCGCGCAACGATGGATTCGCTGAACGCCTGCAGCTCCGACAGGCCAAGCTCGTGCGCACCGAGGAGCGTGTCGAGCGCGGAATCACGCGGCACCTGAAGTTGCTGCGTGTATAGGAAGCGCACCAGAGGCTGGACCGCGCGTGTGGGCACGCTGATGGGGCCGACAAGAATCGCGCGCTTCGACGTCGACATGAGCAGTTGGTTCGCAGACGCGGACGCGGTCGAGGCCGCGGGCAGCGTGCACTTCGCAGCGACTGTGCCAATCTGAAAACTCGTCTTCTCGCCAGTCAAGAGCGGCCGCAACAGGTCGGCGAAGAAGCTGCTGGACGACATGAGAATCGCCGGATGCAGCGTCTGCGAGCTTTGCTGCTTGGTGTGCGGGTCTGCGAAGAGGACGGTCATGGTCGCTCCAGCGGCGGAGGTGGACATGGCGAGAAGATCCGCGCGCAGGGCCGCCGTGCACGCCTTGCGCGCGGTGTGGAGCTTCTTGCGACTGCCCGCCAGCAGTGCCTCGCAGAGCTGCGCGAGCGGGGCGAGCTGGAAGGCCGCGGCAGCACTTTGCAGTCCTTTGAGTGTCGTGGTCAGGCGCTCGCGCTGAGGCCCCATGCCCGACTCCAGCGTCTCCTCGGTGGAGGCGGCGTTCTCTGCGGCCTCTGCGCGGTCCTCCACTTCCTCCAGCAACAGCCGGTACTCGCTGCGCAAACCACCCCAGGTCACGTAGTCCGCCAGGGCAGAGAGCTCTTCGGCTGTCAAGGCCGGCTCCAGGCCCTGCACGCGCGAGTTGCCAAGCGTATAGTACACCTGCGGGCAGGCCGTGTTAGTGGTGGTGGTGGTGGTGGTGGTGCTCGCTGCCGCAGCCGACTTGCCAGATGCCTCATTGCTCGCGTTGGCCTTATCCGTCTGATCCTGGTTGAGCTGTTGCATGAGCGCGTCCACGACACCGAGCTGCGCCGCATCATTGGCGCCGGTCGCGCCGCCTCCTCCGCTGCTGCTGGAGCGACGTCTCGCCAGCAGTGCCGCCGCTGCGCTGCCGGCCGCGTTCGCGTTGCCGCCCGCGCGGCCACCGTTGCCAGCCCCGGCCGGGCCCCACGGCTCGGACCGACAGGCGAGCAGCTTCTCGAGAAAAGCCGGCGCGCGCTGCTGCAGCAACGCCCGATGAAAGCCGACGGCGGCATCGGAGGTCACGGCGCCACCGAGGGTGGCCACGGCGGCGTAGATGTCGCACGGCACGGTCGCCCGTTCGCGCAGCTTCTGCATGACGCCACGCATGGCCTCGTCGTTGGCCGTCGCCGTCGCGCGGGCATCGGCAGAGACGTAGCCATCGGCAGCAAGGAATCGCACGGTGCTGTTCGTCGCCGGCTCGGCGCCACTGACGCCGCCAAAGAGGTACACAAAGCCGCCGTGGAAGGCCGCGCCAAAGGACTTGCGCGTCGGCGCGACAATGGAGGCATTGCCCATCGACACAGGCACCCAGCACGGCACCTCTTGGCCATCCAGCGGCAGCACGGCGACGAAGTTGTTGAACTTGCTCGCCAGACGGTCGCCGAGGCCCTTGCCGCCTGTGCAGCCGCCCACGACCAGCAGCGCCTCTCCGCACGCAAAGAGCGCGTGCTTCTCGCGCGGCACGGCATCGGCGCCGAGGCCCGTGTGCAGGCACGTCCACGTCCCTGTGCCGAGGTGCAGACACCACGTATCGGTCAGCACAGACGCGCCGCCACCGGTGCCGCCGTGGATGCACAGGACATCACCGCGCACGCACGCGGCATGGTGACTGCGCGGGACCGGGTTCACCGGGCCGCCCTTCTGCAGCCGGTTGAGCTTGTCGGTGTCGCGCGTGCTGCTGCGCATGACCACACCGTCCTCGCCTACGTGGTGAGAGGCTGCCGCGGTCGACTCGGGTGCCTCGGTGAGGGCGGTAGCGGCGGTGTCTGTCGCGCTCTTGGGTCCGCGACCGGCGGTCAGGCGGTGCTTCCAGCGTCGGCTGTTGAGCGAGAAGACGAACACATCGGCGTTGGCCAGCGTGGTGCCCTCCTTGCCGTTGGGCTTCAGCGTGCGACCCCCGTAGACGTACAGGCGATCGTCGCAGAGCACCATGCTGTGTCCAAAGCGCGCGGCCGGCTCGTGCTTGTTGTACTGGCGCCCGTCCCACACGCACGTCCACGTCTGCGTGTAGACATCGTACATGTGCATGTCATTCAGCAGCTGGCTGCCCTTGGCAGTGAGACCGCCGTAAATGACAAGGTAGCGGCCCTCGTACGCGCAGGCCGCGTGGCCGTGGCGCGCGCACGGGGGCGAGCCATGCGCGACAAACGCGGGCTCCCAGGCGATGCTGCTGACGTTGAACTCGCAGAGCAGGTTGGACTCGTCCCCGCTGAGCTCGACGCCACCAAAGACAAGCAGATGGGCCTCGTCGACGGCGGTCAGCGTGTGGCCCCAGCGGCCGGACGGGGTCAGGCCCGCCGGGCGGAGGTAGCGCGAGCACATGAGCGGCAAAAAGTTGGTCTCGCGATAGGCCTCGAGGTCATTGGCGTGGCTTGCCGCGGCGGCGGAGGCCGCCGGAGCGGGGCTGGAACCGACCGGACTGCCGGGTGTGCCGCTCTTTGGCCGCTGCATCGGGTGTGCATTGGCGGCGACCTTACCAGAGTCCTTCTGCCGTGCCTCCTGTTCGACGAACTTCTTGTGATCGTGCACGCTGATGTCCGTCTTGGGAGCCTCCATCTTGGCGAGCGACTCGCCCACACGTCCGCCGGACAGGGCGGGCAGAGGACGAAAAGGACTGATGCCGGACGGCATCGGGGTCTTTGGCGTGGCCACGGACTTCGCGCTGCTGCCACGCCTCGGCGGAGGCACGGGCTTCAGGCCCATCACCGACTCACCCCCACCACTACCACCACCAGCGATAGGACCGAGAGGCTGCAACGGCTGCAACGGGGCGAGCCGCACCCCGAGCTGCATGGACGTCGGTCGGGCGTCCTCGCTGGGGTCGGGCACGGAGATGAGGCCGTACGTCGAGAAGGTGGAGAGGCCGGCACCGCCGCCGCCCGCGCTGTCGGTACTGGAAGGTGGGGGCGACGAGGTCCGCGACACGCCACGGCGCACGGAAGCTGAGTGGCTCTGCGAGAAGCGGCGACAGCCATTGCGCGTCTGCTCGTCCAGCACATTGGTGCTGCCCACGGTACCGCGGGCGGTGGCAGTGTTGCCCTGGTTTCCAGCCTGGTTGACGCGCCCGCCGGCGTCCTCGAGTTCGGCGAGCAGCGCGGCAACCTCCGCATCACGTTGACGGCCTGTGTCCGTCATCTACGACTGTGGTGATTGACTGGGTTGGGTTTTTTTTCGAGGTGTGTATGTGTGTGTGTGTCGGAGGGATATGTGTGTCGACAATGTAACTGTGGGGTATACGGCGGGCCAGCAAGAGCGACGCCTGGGGTTGGAAATCTTTGTAAATTCGGACACGATCTCTGCGCGTGTACAAGGGACAATGAAAGAGAGTGTGAAGGAGGGAGAGCGCTATGTACAAAGGCCTTGTTGTGCTGTTCTACACCTGCCTGTGTGTTCACTCGTGATAGCGGCAAGAGAATGTGGTTCTATTCACAACGGTTCGTCTTGGGAGACTTCCTTCTTGTGTGCGAAAATTCCAAGAAGTACAAGCAAGCTGGAAATTATACACACACACAGAGAGAGAAAAATAAAGAGATATGAAAAAGCTGGTGACAGATGTGCGAAGTGAGCAAGACCAACGGATGCAAAGTCAATACGCACAGATACACACACGCAACAGAAGCGCACACGCTGAACTATGATGTCGAGAACGAAAGTTGACAGAAAAGCAAAGAAGAAGACAGCAACACAAAAGCAGTCAGTTGCTATCTTGTGAGCTTCGATTTTCCCGATTTCGTTGTCGTTGCAAAAAAAAAAAAAAATGCTTTATGAAGTGCTGTTGACGTTTCTGTAACAATTGGCGAAATAAAGTGTGCATGTGCAAGTATGAGTGTGGACAGCGTGTGGAAGAGAGAGGGAGTGTGTGGAAAAGCAGACGAATTGAGCTGTGTAGGAGTTCGTCTAAGAATGAAAAAGACGATCGAAACAATAGCAGTCACGACAGACCGCGTGCAAGCAAGCGCGTGATCAGTCCAAACTGGGGAGGGTACCGTGTGGGTCCTCTGCACCTCTTTTTTTCTTCTTTTCGCTCTCGTGCGTTTTGTTTTATCTCTGGGTTGAATCAGTTTTTTTTGTTGCATTTTCAATTCCGTTAGTTCGCTATATATGTATATGTGTTCCTTACGCAAAAGGGGTAAATGCCGTCAATTTTGCTTCTGCTTCTGTGGGCGACGCGAGGCCGGTGCTGCATTGTGTGACGCGGCCTTTTGCTTGCTCTGATGCGACTTGCCCGGCGGTGCTTGCGGCTGCGCACCTGTCTGGCCCTTCTTGCTCTTTGTCTTGTCCTTTCCCTTCCGCGGCGCGGCAGCAGTGTGGTGCGACGGCTGCACCTTGGGCGAACCACGAGCCTGGCTGTGCGCCTTTGGGCGGGCCGCGCGGCTGCGGCTGGAGATGTTCAGCCAGCCATCCCAAATCACACCGGCGAGGATGGCCGCCAGGGCGATCCACTGGTACGTGTTTAGCACGTGCCCGTGGATGAAGATGGACAGGATAATGCTCCCGGCCTTGCGCACGAGCGTCATGCCCGTCATGGCCAGCCCGCCGAAGCTCGCAATGGTGCGGAAGATAAAAACCTGCCCCAACGCGTTCATGAGGCTCATCAGACCCAGGTCAGTCAGTGCCGCACGGTGGGTGTTCAAGAAGTTCAAGGAGCTTGAGAGATCACGGAACGCGAACAGGTCAGAGAGCAGGGCAGCAGGGGCCGGCATGCCGGGGTAGCTGTCCAAGTGAAGGACCGGGTAGAGGCCGTACACGAGCGCCGTCACGGGTGTTTCCAGCTTCTCCAGAGCCGCGGAGATGGCGAGCAGCCACAACGTGGACGCACCGTTCGCACAGACCATCAGCTGCGCGCTGCCCCATCGCCGGCGCCGCACCAGCTCGTCCTGTGTGGAGTTGGTGAAGCCGTCCATGATGAGGTTCGCCAAAATAAGCACAAAGCCAATCAACCCCGAGGCGCGGTCGCTCTCCGGGGTCGTCGAAGTCGACGCAGTGGCGGACGTGCTACTGTGCACCGTGTCATCTTTGAGCAGGTAGAAGCTCATGACACCGAGCGTCAGCAGCGCACACGACGAGACCTTGTTCATCGGGTAGCGGGTGCCGTACCAGAGGAAGCCCACAATCATCACCGGCACCATCTTGGACATCTTCGCCGCCAGCGCCACCGGGTACGGAAGACGTCGCATCGCCGCATAGCCGAGGGAGGTGCCAAAGGCGTTCGTGAATCCCATGCTCAAAATCTGGCGCACGTCCTTGGCGCAGAGCGGCGGGACGGCGTCACGTGTGGCGACCGCGCGCGCGTGGTCCTCTGCCTCCTCTTTGCGGCCTCCTCCTCCACGGCAGGACTGAAACAGCTTGTGCAGGACGAGCGTGAGAAGTCCCACAACGAGGCCGGCGACGGTCTGCGAAAGTCCAATGAGGAAGGTTGTCGTGAAGTAGTCGGAGGACCCCGACGCCGGAGCTGACGCCGTTGAATTGGTGGGCGTGAGTGGCTGTGTGAGGTCGTAGGGAAACTTGACAATACGCTCCTGCTTCACAGACCACAGGCCAAAGCAAATGTTGATGCCGGCGAGGCAGACCAACATCTCGAAAAGAGCGAGGAGCTTGCTCATGATTGACAACGGCTAGTGACGGCGAATCAATGATTGGGGAGTAGAAATACACGCACACAAAAGGTGTGGACAACTTGACAAAAAAAAAGATGCACTTTTGCGTCGGTAACAATGGTCGAAGAAATCGAGACATCAGAGGCACAGAGCAAAAACAGCGGGAGAGAGAAGGGAACAGTGATTCATGGCACGCGCAGACAGACACAGAGAAAAAAACACGAGACCACACAACAGTCCAAGTAAGCGATGTGTCGGACGGAAAAGGGAAAACACTGGGGCCAAGCACGTTTCTCTATGTGCTTCCTCCTCTCCTGCACACAGATACGGACGAGAGTAAGGACGGGAGAGCAAGCACTGACAATCAGGCACAAATTCGCAAAGCAGCACTGGCCGGCGTGTGGCTCGAAACGATTGTTCCGTCTTTTGGAATAGCTCGCGCGCCAGCATATGCTTCAAGGCGCTCGTTTACGAGCACCTCAGCGCGTGCTTATCGGTATTGTTGTTTTGTTGGCTTGTTTGGTCTGCCGTCGGTGCAGACGTGTGCGGAACGCACTCTAGCATGGGCATGTGCAACGCCAACAAGAAACACGGTGTGCACTCATCATGTCTATAAGCCACACAACTCAGTGCAATGGGAAACAGAAAAGGAACAACAATACTTTGACATATCTATGAAACAACACGAACACACCAGGGAAAAAAACAACAACAACACCAACAAGAAAGCCCGAACAACCGCAACAGCGATAGTGTGACGGAGGCGGCGATGCGAAGAAAAGAAAAAAGCATCAGCACGAGAAGAAGGAAGAGAGAGAGAGAGAGAGAGCCAGAGGCACTCTGTGTGTTTGTGTGCACAGGTTTCGCACTCCCCCACAGTCTCCCTTCCCTTGCTTCGCACTTGTCCAGGCAGAAAGAAGGAAAAAAAAACACGCTAAAAGGCAATCTCGACCCCAAAGCGCACACCATCGCCAGGCATGGCATGCACACCCAGTGTGACAGAAAGAGCATCGTAGAAGAGTGAGGTAATGCCGACCGCCACGCGCCCCAGATTGTTCCAGCCCACCTTGACAAGCGTCGGCGTCGTCGGCATACGCGGGGTCGCATCCAGCACCACCGCCGCCTCCACATCGGCGGTGCCTTCGTGGAAAATGCCGGCCACACTCACACGCACCAGGTTCCGGTAAAAGGACGCGGAGACACCGACGAGGGTCGGCAACGACGTCCACGCGCCGTCGTAGCGCTCGATGGTGTAGTAAAGCCCATCGGCACCGAGCGTGCTGGCGTTGGTGCCCACCGTGGCCGATTCTGACACCTCCAGCGACTTGCTCGCCACCGTCTGCACCAGCAGCGCGCGAAAGCTCGTCTGCGCCTCTTCGTACGTGATCGCCTCCAACGCACCGGCCCGCGCGGTCGCCGGGGCCGACGGGAAGCGCAGCAGGCGTCGTGTGGCGTCCGCGGGGTCGAGCTCCGACGGAATCCCAGCCCGCCGCGCCACGCTCTCGAGTCGATCGCTCTGCACGGCCAGACCGACGAGCGAGTCGCCCATGAGCAGCGGATGTTGCACGGCCACCGTGCACGCGATTGGTGGATGCTGTGCAGTGGTTGTGCTGGTGGTGGGAGCGGTGGAGTCGGTCGGCCAGGTCAGTGGCACGCAGGCTGTGGCCTCCATTGTGTAGTGGTAGGAAGGCCGTTTGGCGCGCCGCAAAGCACTCTGCGAGGTCTCGTCCATCAGCGACGAGCTGCTGGCCTCCTGCGCTGGAGCACGGAGCTGCGCTGGGTAGGGCAAAACCGTCAGTCGTGCCGCCAAGGGACCACCACGCAGCGCGTACGCCTGCCGAGCCGACGTCCACACCGTCGGCAGCAGGCTGCCGCTCACCTCGAGCTGACCCACGCTCCGGTACGGTGCGGCACCGCGACCAAGACCGAGGAATCGCTGCACGCCCTGCACGAGCTGCGCACCGCGAGCGTGGTCGGTAAAGCGCACCTGCGGGGACGCAAGGGCCTGCGCGCGGACAATCTGCTCGTGTGTGCGTGCGTCAACGGCCGACGAAGGGGAGGCGGAGGCGGGGGCAGTGGCGGTGGAGGACGAGGCAAGCGACCCGCCGGTAATGAGGGGGACGCAGAGGTTCACATCAGCGCGTTGTGCAGATGCACCAATCACGTCGCTGGATGAGAATCCCATCGTGCCGGCCTGTCGGTGCGTGGCCATGACGCTAAAGTCGCCGTTCTCCTCGAACTGAACAGCGGCCTGCGCCTCGTCCCCAATTTGCCGAATGACGGAGACACGCTGCACGTCGGCCCCCGCATATGGTGCGAAGTCGCCGAAGCTCGCCGCAATCAGCTCCTCCACAAACTGGCCGTACATGCCGTCGGTCCACATGCTGGCAAAAACAGGCGATTGAGACATTTTTGATGTTGCCTATTTGCGTTTCTGTGTGTGTGTGTGTGTGTGTGTGCTCTATGATGATGATGCGAGTGAAGCGAACAAATGGTGAAGATGACGCAATACAGAAAAAAAAAAGACTGTGTAACGTGAAGGGCAAGTATAAGAGCTTCAGTCACTCTCAATCAGCGCACTCAACAATGTGTGCAACAGGTATGGTCTTCTCGCTCTCGTGGTACTCGGCAATGTCCTTCTCTTTCTGTATGTTTACAATGGAGTTCGCAAGAAGGGGATGATAGGGACGTTGATGAAATGAAAAAGGGTTGCGTTGAATGCGGGTGCATGAACATGTTCAGCAGTGACAAATAGTATATGTCGCACGTCGTCACCGGACAGTGTTGGTGCATGTGCACGGGAAGGAGGTCGACAATATCACGGCATCTTTTTAAACTTTGCGTCCATGACGTACTTGTAAGGATCCGGAGAATACTCATGAAGAGAGTGCAAGAACACACACTCAAAAAAAAAAAAGTGCGAGTGGGAGAAAGAAAGAAAGAAAGAAAAAAAGAAACTAGAATATTCACAACCCATCTAGAATGAAAATGAGAATTCGAGACGTGCGTCATCACGAGGTGCGAAAATATTGCGAGTGAGATTCCCGTACTCAGGGTTAGAAAAAAAAAACAGGAGCGCATACGCGGAGTATGTGAGATCACTCATTTCCGTGCGTGTGCACATACGTGCTCGATGGAATGTTTGTGCATATGTGGCATGCAAAGCACTTTTTTTGTTGTTGGTTTGTGTGTGTGTGCGCTTCAGGATGTCTTCTTGTCGTCCGCGGTAGCGTCTTCCTTTCGGCTGCGCTTTGCCACTTTCTGGTCTTCTGGGAGTGTCACGAACGGGTTTTCTCCGCGTCGCACGCACGCCATGAAGAGGCTGGCGGTGAAGCTGTCTTCGCCGTTTGCGATGACGCACGGATTGAAAAGGTGCTCGCCACACGAGAATTCTTCGAACGTGCCCACAGTGGTTCTGGTGTAGTCTGAAATGAAGACCTGCCTTGTGCCATCGTCAGACTTGAACGACATGGCGTGGTCACAGCTGAGCACGTACGGAGCACGCAACGTACCGTTCACCTCGACATCCCCGTCGTTGTACTCGCCCCACATGCCGTACGTAATGTCGGCGTCGCCATGCACACACAGGCGACCATTTTTTGTGAAGCAGTAGTCGCACGCAAAGTTGCCTCCCACAATGAACTCAAAGGCCCCTGTATCGATGAAATCACCGTCAATGGTAAGGTTTCCCTCAATAATGCAGCCGTCCGCATCATCATCATCGAGGACATCGCACATGAGAGCGTTCCATTCGTCCGTGAGAAGGTCTCCCTTCAAGTGAACATCGCCACGTAGAAGCGCAAAGCGTGATGCGTACGCCGCATTGCTTGCCAAAGGGTGATCTTCACTTTTCGACAACTCCTCCATGTCTGGGACCCGAGCATGTACGTCCGCACCGACGCCAGCGCGTGTGCGGCGGTCAGGCCGCAGCGTGAGCATGTGCGTGTAGACCGCCTCCGTCGCGCGTAAAAAGTCCTTCTCCTCGTCCGAGAAGAGCGTTGGGTGGCGCGCCATGTAGTCGGTTCGCCACGCGATGTAGTCGTCCTCGCGACGAATGTCGTCGAGCTCGTGGTTCGTTGGGTTCAAGTGAACGACCAGGAAGGCTTCCTCGCGTCGACCCGCTCGCAGGAGAAGTCGGACTTTGGTGTCCACCACGTACGTGTCTTGCGGACGCACGAATTGGCAGCCGAGATCAATCACACGGAGCCATTCCTTCAGCTTGTCCGCGTCCTCGGTGCGGTGGCCTTCGATCCACGCCACCGCGTTGGCGGCCACACGCGTGGCCTCCTCATAGAACTGACCCATGTCTGTGAAGTGCATGATCGATCCGTGGCGCATTTTGGGCTCCAGAATGGTCAAGCACGCCTGTGCGGCCTGCAGGGAAATATCCTCGCTGATGGCGTTGGCAGGGCTGATGATGGCATAGTTTGCGTACAGGTACGGGTACTCATCGTCAGGAAGCTTGCAGAGCGCGATGACGTCCCTGTAGGCCTGGACCAGTGCGGCCGTCTCCGACGGTGGGTTCTCGCGCAGGCTCTTGAGCATGGCCTCCACAGAGCTAGTCGCGGCAGAAGAAGCAAACATGACTGATCGTTTAAGCATATCACAAAGTGGAGGGCATACAGAATACAAAGTGAATGATGTTCGCCTTCTTGTCTGTTTGTTTGATCTTGTTTATGATTGCCACCAAGTCACGTGACAGGTAGGAGTGAGGAAGGAAGAAGGGAGAAAAAGGCCGACAATAACGGTACAACAGCAATGCAGGATAATAATAAAAAATAAAAGGAGGGGGGAAAGAAAAGAGGTGTGTGCGCGGTGAGAATGGGAAACATATACTGAGCAGTGTGAAAACGCGACGGGAGAAGGGATTGTGAGTGACTGCATCAACAATCCGAATCTACTCGCTCCATCCTGTCCGCCTTTCGGCTCTGTACTGTTCACGGCAAGCACTGCTCGTTTTTGGGCAGCAGACAGAAACCGGCAATCACCCAAGTTGAGGGACATCGACTAGGGACAGGCAAGACGAAGCATGGGAACGTCAGCAGCGGCAAAAAAAAAAAAAAAGTAGCCACCCATGTTCTTGTCAACACAGTACACAACAACACCCTTTTGCTACGGTGTGTGCGTAAGTTTTGCCGATTTGCTTTGTTTTTGTTCAGTTTTTTTTTTTTGTGTGTGTGTGTGCTTGTGGTTGTTGCTGTTATGCTCACTGCCTCAGAGCGCTCGAAAGCACGCTCTCAAAATACTCACTAAATCAACTGTCTCATCCATCATGCTGTTCTTTCACAGAAAAACGAAAACAACTTGTCCTCCCCCTCCACGCACTTCCTGGGCACACTGGTGCCAAAGAATGGAGCGAGGGGAGTCAACGCCAACCAACCGAACACCGACCGTCAACGACCAACGACGGGCACGCATCTGGAACAAGAGACACACATACATACAATGAGAACACCTCTCCTCCACACAGCAGTGCGTTAACGGTTCCACGCCGAGGTCTGGTCCGGCTGCAGATCTTCGATGCGCTGACCGGTCAGACTGACACGGTCGGCAAAGCGCGTGCGCCGCTGCTCGGGGTGCGTGCTGGACGCGTAGCGATCAGTCTTCTCCTGCTCCGACAGGCGCGCCTTCTCGGCGTCCTCCAGACCCACAGCCGCGGACCCGCTCACGGTGAGGAGGTCGGACAGCTCCTGCTTGGCCTTCTCCAGTGCGTAGCCGTAGGTGCGCGCGTACTTGCCGCCAAAAGGCAGGCCGTGCACGCCGCAGAACAGCATGGCTTGCACCTGCTTCTGAAACGGACCGCGACGTGTCATGGCGAGCGTGGCGTGCCGGGTCTGCGCGTGCTGAATCGCCGACAGGGCGGTGGCCATCGCGTCCTCGAGCTGCACCTCGGCGGCGGCGGTGGTGATGCCGGAGCCAAAGTGGAGTGCGGTGAGCGCGCCAGTGCCGTCCACGGTGCACTGCGCCGCCAGCCCCCGCGACACGTCGGTCGTGGCGCTCGCCGTCGACACACGCGAGCGACCGGCTGCCTCGAGCACCGTCGCCGACTCCAACGCGTACCGATCCGTGGCCGGCAGGGTCGCAAAGTCCATCGCCGTCGCCTGGCTGCTCGTGCTGCCCGTGACGACGTCCGGCACGTGGAGGAGCGGATCGGCAAGCCACCAGTCCCGCTCGTGCGACACAGCCACGTCCAGCTCACGACGGCGGGCGGAGGCCCACTCGTAGGCGGTCGCACCAGGGTGGTAGAGCGCCCAGTGTGCCCGGTAGCGCGGCTCGAGCGCACGCTGCACGTCGGTGACCCCGAGCTCCGCGCGACTGCGGTGGAAGGTAGGAGAGCGGAGTGCCTCGAAGAAGTGCGCGAGGCTGATCATGCACTTGCCGTCCTGGGCCTGACCCATGGCAAACTCGAAGCGCAGCGGCACATCCAGACCCGCCTCGCGCAGAAAGGCACAGAAAGGCACCAGATCCTCACCACGCACGTGCGTCAGACCGGTCTCCTTGCTGCCACCGTGGCTGCCCTTCTCGAAGAACTGGCCCTGCAGCTGCGGAAGCGCATCAAAGACCTGAAACGGCGCGGAGCTGGCCTCGGTGGTGAGGGCGGGTGCATCGTGCGGGTTGAGGGCGTGATCGTAGGCGCGCACGCGCACAACGTACTCGCCTTGCGGCAGCATCTCCTCCTGACCAGTTAGCGGATTGACGGCCAAGTACGGCAGGTAGACGTCGGCCGCCTGCTCGAGGGTGAGTGGCACATGATCGTCGAGCATGCACGCAAAGACCCACTCTGACTCCGACTGAGGCTCGGCCGCCTTCTCGGGCTTGGCCTCGGCAGCGCTGGCGGTGGTCGTGTCAAAAAAGTGCTGGGCGTAGCGCGCCACCTCGGCATAGGCGGGCACGTCCTTCATGGCAGTCTCCACACGCTTCACACGCTGCGCCGCGCGCGTCTGCGCCTCCTGCTTCTCCGACGCCGACTGCCGACGCCACAGCGAGATTTCCAGACGCGCGCTCTGCTCAATCGCCGCCACCGCAGCCGCCCTCTCTGCCGTCATGGGGCCGGCCTGCTGGGTGAGTCGCAGCTTCTCCAGCTGCGAGGCCGGCCAGTCGATGCGCACCAACTTGCGCGCACCGAGTGGCCACATCGCGACCGGCGTCTGCGCCCCACGTGGCGGCGCCTGCACGGTCTCGTCGGCTGCGCCGGTCTCCAGCAATTCACTGGCCACGTCGCACACCTGCACCGACTTGACAGGGACGAGCAGGCGCTGGTTCTGCTGCTGTGCGCGAAGCAGGTGCGCACGGCGGCGCAGTCCGTAGTCGGAGGCGACGTGCTGCACCACGCAGGCCATGGTTTGCTCGGCCTCGCTGAGCTGCTCGGCGCTGGAGAGGAACGGCATCTGCGCCGCACGCATCAGGCTGAGCTCGTAGTTGGCGCACAGCCGCGCGAGGCAGCTGCGCAGCTTGTACGGCGAGCTGTAGTCCAGGCTCGCGGAGAGCGGCTTGGTGTCGTAGTAGAGCGTGGCCGCCGCTTCGACCTCGGCGAGCGAGGACGCGTAGGCGTACTGCAGCTGACGGCGCGCGGCCAGAGTGTGATGGACGACCGCGGAGCTGCCGAACTTGGCGTAGTTCAACTTGCACCAAATGGTGTTGCGGCGCACACACGGGCGAAGCAGACCCGCGCGCAGATCGAGGCTGCCACCGGTGAGGCTCTGCTCGATACTCTGGCAAATAGCCGCCACGGTGTCGCCGTCCTCGTAAAGGCGGTTCCGCGCCGCGGCGGCGACATCGCGAAAGTGGTCCTCCGTGTACACGTGCTGCGTCTCCAGCGCCTCGCAGCGCACCATGTGCAGCCAGAAGTCGTTCAGCGTGAGGCTGGACCCCTCCAGAGACTGCGCCATGGCCTCCTGAATGGCCTTGTTCTCGGCCTTCCAGGCGTCGCTGGTGTCGAGCATGTCCTCGGGATCGTACGTGCCCTCTTGAATGGCGCGCTCCTCGCGCTCGAGCTCGTTCGCGCACCACGCCTCTCGCGCCGCCTTCTCCGCGCGGTCGACGGTGGCCGCCGCCTTGCTGTAGTCGGGCCGAACACCCTCCGCGACCTGCCGGGCCGCGCGCTCAATGACGACCTTGTGCACCGCTGTCCACGCCTTGGCGAGCTGCTGCAGCAGCGCCGTCGAACCCTGTGCGCCGCCGCCGAGCCGTGCCACCTCCGGTGCGATCACCGTGTCGACGAACTGGCGCGCGGCCTGCGCGGCGGGGAGGTACCGTGCCGCCCACTTCTGACGGGCCTCGCCCTCGTAGAACCAGACCGCGGCCGACGGCAGCGGCACGCGGATCTGCGTCTGCTGCTGCAGCGCCTCAAAGAACGCGAGGAAGCCCTCCGGATCGCCGAGCGACTTGACCCAAATGGCCTTCTCGAGCTGCTCCATCGTCGTCGCCTTCTCCTTCAGGTGCCGCTCGCACAGAAAGGCCATCTCGCTGAAGTAGGTGTCCTGCGTCCACTTGGTGGCGGGCTGATCAGCCTCATCCATCAGCACGTCCGGGGCATTGACCTGACCGAGCACATTCGCGGCTGTCCGTCGCGCGAGTCGCATGCGACCCACGTACTTGGCCTCAAAGTACTGGCTCCACAGCGCGATGCTCTCCTTGAGGTGCTCGGGGTGCGCCTCACGAATGAGGTTGGTGCCCATGTAGTCCTCGACGTAGGCGAAGGGGGAGCCGGCCGCTTCCTGCACGTCGCCGGCGTTGCCAGAGCCGCGCAGGGCAGCAGGCACGTCCACGGGCAGGCTTGTGTGCACGACGGGGTCATTACCGAAACGGAGCCAGGCCTCGACGGCGCGCGCCTGATGCGGAATAATCGCCGCAGGGGCCCACAAGGCGTGCTTCTCATCGTTGAGACGCTGGGCCGCGAGCTTGTCCATCGCCGGGTCGGCCGCGAAGATGGGTGTGTACGCGCGACGAGCCACGCAGTGGTGGCCGGAAGGTGCGCACACGGCGCTGCTCGTCGCGCCTGCAGGGCGGTACACGCCGAGGGCAACGCGATGGTGAGGACGGAACATGGTCTACACACGTAATGCAATCCCAAGTGTGAAGAGGCACGACAAGAAGAGGAAAGGAAAGAGAGCGAGAGAGAGAGAGAGAGAGGTGATCACGACAACCACGGAACGCACCAAAGAAAAAGAAACGACACAAAGATTACTTACGAAGACACGCGCACACGCAAGAGTCAACACAGACACAATCCCAAGAGGAAGAAATTACAAAAAAAAAAGGTTTCTGTAAAGCAGCAGCAAGTATGAGGAGAGAGAACGAGTGCAGAGAGGAGAAGGGTCGCAATGCAAATGAACAGTCGAGTGAATACGCAGAAGAGAGAAGAAAGAGAACGCGTGACCGTGAACGGTATTGCAGTTACGCGGGTGTGTGTCTTTTGTGCTGCGTATGGGGAACGAGTGAGACAACAGCTGACCTGTTTTCCTTGTCCCCTCTTGCCGCGAACACGAGGATCACCTTTTAGATGTGGGGGGAAAAAGCGAGTTGTGAGTCCTCAGGTGTGCGTCTCTCCAGCAAGCTGGACCACGATGGGTCGCCGGCACACACCTCAAGTTCACTGTGCACATTGTGCACCGGCTGTTCTGCCGCCTCTTTTTGTGTGTTTTTGTTGTTGGCTGTTCATTTGAAATGTTAACAGTGTGTGTGTGTGTGTGTGTGTGTGATTGTCAGGAAGCAAATTTTACAAAGAAAAGCATTCACCGTAAACGGACCTTCCAGCAGCACCGCCAACAGAAAAGCAGTGGTATGAAAAGGAAAACAAAAAGGTGGTGAGAGAACAAGGGAGGCCACGACGTCACCTCCGTCTCTTCTTCTCTCACGCACGCTCGGTCGATTATTTGTATTATGTGATAGAGCACGTTCTCGTCGAACATCGCTTTGTCTCTCTCTCTCTCTCTCTCTCTCTCTTTTTTTTTTTTTTTACTGGGTCAACTGCACTAGTCTTTCTCCTTGATTTTTTTTTGTGTGTGCGTCCGTGTGAAAACAACACTAGCAACGACATCAACAGCAGAAGAACCAACTAATCACTTCTTCACGGAGAAGACGCTCACGCCATCCGCCCCGGCAGCGAAGAGAAGCTCGCCCGTGTGGTTGGCGCAGATTTGCGTGAAGGCCACGTTCGGAATGACATCCATCGAGTGCAGCGAGTCCGACAGCAGGAACAATCCACGCGCGGTGGCCACGGCCCACTTGCCGCCTTCCATCGGGGTGAGATCGAGCACCGGCGAGGTGAACTGGCGGCGCGCGACCGGCCCGGAGAGCTCGCGCGTGTCCCAGACCACAAAACTGCCGTCGAGCGAGCTCGTCAAGATCAGATTTTGAAACGTCCGGATGGATGTGATACTATCGGACTGCACCGAGTTGATCGACTGATGCGCCGTCGTCGACGCCGTCGCCGTCGCTGCCGCGCTCGCGCCGTTGGTGCGGGTGTCCCAGAGCTTCACCGTGCTTCGCCGAGCCGCGGAGACGAGCATGTACTCCTTGTCGCTGCATGTCGCCAGCGCGGTGATGAAGTCCGTGTGCGCGTCCACGACCGTGTGCACCACCTGGCCTGTCGGCGCGTTGAGGAAGGTCAGGTTGTGGTGCCACTGACCCGATCCGGCCAAGTCATGCGCAGACTCAGCACTGCACACGCACGCGTTCTGCGTTATCGCCGCCACCGCCGTGATCGCGGCCGCCGTCGGCCGTCGGATGATGCCGCCCTGTGCCCACTCTCCAGTCCCGTCGCTGTGCACAAGGAGCCTCAAAAGAGGACACACGACATTCGCGCTGTCTGCCGCTGACGATGACGCCACCAGCGACGCGTCGGCTGCACCGGTCGCGACAGAGGAGGCGGCGACGGCAGAGGCGCTGCCCGCGCTGTGAGGGAGTGCGACGGGCGTCGGGCGACGTCCTTGGTGCCTGGTCTGCCAGTGAGCCGTGAACGGGTGCGCGGGTCCAAAGACGGCGGCGGGGATGCCGGCCGCGACGATGAAGTGACCGCGGTGCGGAGCAGCCATGGCCACGGCCACGGTGTCGCTAGGCATCTCGACAATCGTGCGCACCACCGCCTCTGGCGTTGTGCTGGTGTGGGCGGTGCTGCTCGTGCTCGCCCCCCACAGGGCGATCACGCCATCACCATGCGCGGTGAACAGTTCATCGCGCTGAGCCACATACTGAAGGCAGCTCGCCGGGGCGGCGGTGTCCGTGCGTGTCAACTTGTACGTCTGGCGCAGAATGGTGCCGACCTGGCCGTCGTCCATCGCCTCGGCGCCACTCGCGCTCAGCAGACGGTTGATGGCGAGCACGTCGTACTCGTACTCGGGGTCCTTGTAGAGCTGCAGGAGTTGCGATTCGGTCGTGCTCAGCTGCCGCATTTCGCGCAGAAAGGCGTCGCTGGATCGGTTCTGCTCGGCCACGAGGCCAAAAGTCGCAATGCTCGCGCGACGGCTGCTCGGCCGGGCAAGGAGGTCGGCAATCGCGGCCGCGACGCCCTTGAGGCGGACCAGTCCGAGCTGCGTCATCTCCGCCAACATGCGCGCGCACTGCGGCACAGGTTCCCGTTCGTGCTCGGCGCTGTCGAACTGCTCGAGCACCGTCTGCAGCGTGTAGTCGCGCACCTGCTCCCGGTATGGGCTAGGCAGGCGCGCCAAGATGGCGAGATGCGCTGGGGAGGTCAGGCAAACGGAGATGGCCTTGAGTGCCGTCTCGCGGGGTGTGGGGCCGCGCTCGAGCGCCTCCTGCACGCGCGCCGCGGACGCGTGCGGCTGCGCCACGTCCATCAAGGTGAAAAAGAACGCCGCCGCGGCCGCGCCTTCAGGGGCCGTTGTGGCCGGTGCGTGCGCGAGCGACGGTAGGGGCGGAGAACCGCCCGTTTGTCCGCCGACAGATGGGGCAGCGTGGTGTGCTTGGCTTGCCGCCAGGCTCCCATTCGCGCTCGCCGCCCCGCTGAGCACGGGCGCCGACCCGGCCCCACTGCGATTGTGCGCGCTGCCGCCGCTCGCCGGGCCATCCAACGAGCGTAGCCGCTCCAACGCGCGGTGGATGTCGCTTGTGTAGGTGTGGCTGTCGTTGACATCGAACACACGCGACGCGCGCAGCTGGTACCGCACACCGGGCACGCCGTGGCCCACCTGGGGCGGCGGCGAGGTCGCGAATCCACCGGACATGCTCGTCGTCGCCGCCGTCGAGAAGAGCAGCATCTCCGCGGCGGACGGCCGCGGCGACAGACCGGCCTGTGCGGGGGCCGCATACGTGGCCTTGGGGAGCGAGGTCGCTACTGTGGAGAAGAGATTGACACCACCGCCCCCTCCACCACTCACAGCACCAGCGATCCCACTGCCACTGGTAGCACCTCCGCCGGCAGCGGTGGTCTGCGTCCCGTCGACCGCGAAGCCGCGGCCGGATGAGCCCATCGCCGCAGGGCTGCCGAGGCCGGTGAAGCCACCCGCGGACGTGGTCGTCGTGCTGGTTGAGAAGCCGGCGCCGAGGCCGTTGTTGTGACTACTAGGCAGCATCGCGCCAATGCCGGAGGAGGGAGCCGTCGAAAAGGCGGAAAAAGCGTCCATGAGCTCAGCGAGAGAGAGAGACAGAAGGAAGAAGTGTCTCTCAACAATAAGACCTAACAATTATCAAAAGGGAAAGACAAACACACACGTGCACGCCAGGAAAAAAAAAAGAAAAGAAAAAATCAAACACCTAAGTGTCAAACCTTCTTTACGCGTAGTTTTTTGTGGTTGAGGATGTAGGAGGTGCAATAGTAGAAAAAGAAGCAGTGAAGGGATGGAGAGCATACAGGGAAGAAGGGACGAGGACCCTTTCGTTCGTTTCACCTCTTCCAAACACTTTTGCTTGTCTGGAGATACTTGCGATGATCACGCGTTGAGGAAAAGGCTACGAGACCGGTGCGGGTGTCACTCACAGTATGCGTGCACACACGCATTGTGGTTCGATGTGACTCGTGTACAATGTGCGGTGCTTTTATGAATTTCTGTGGTGCGTTTGTGGTTCACTAGCACCGCGTACGGCACTATAAAAGAAAGAAAACCCAGTGAAATATAAAATAAGGCTGGAAAACGAAGAAAAAAAAAGCAAGCAATGGTTCGAGGAAACCCACGTATGGGTATCAAAGCATGTGGCACCTTTCATTGGATGTTCTTGTTGTCTTTAAGCGCAGCCGTGAGGCATCGAGAACGGCTACGAGAAGAGAGAGCGAACCAACAGGAAGAGGAGCAGTCACCAATGCACTCTACAAGTAGTGCTGGTCGGAAGCTGATTCCCTTTTTCGATGTTGCCTGTGGTCTCTCTGTCAACCTCTCTCACTCGTCAGTCAGCACGTTTTCCTTGACATCACGCGCGCTGGTGGGGCGGGTGCACGAGAGAACCGGAATTGAACAAAGGAGAGAAAGAAGAAAAAAAAAAAAGAAGGATGGCAAAGTAGAGAGAGCATATATATATATATATATATCTTGATGGGGGAGGGACACAAGATAGTGAAAGAGAAAAAAAAAACACCACTCCTGACAAGGGAACTCTTTACATGGACTGCTCATCGTCTCGTCACTAGCTTCCCATCAGAGAGGAAAAGAAAGAGGAAGAAGAGGAAGACGGGAGAAAGCACAAACAAAATGCAGATGGAACAAGCAAGAGAAAGGGGGGCAACAGTGTCACGCTCAACAGCGCGTGCTACAGACCAAGTTGCGCTTCAAGGGCCTGCGGGTTCGTCTCCGCGGGTTGCGGCACAGCATCGTTCATGTCGCCGGGCAGCGTCGGCAGCTTCGCGCCAGGCGTGGGCATGGCGTCATTCAAGTAGTCCGCACCCATATCACCCTCCATGTTGAAGTCCATCGCATCCAGCTCACCGAGCAGCTCGTCGTCGTCGATGTAGTCGGGTACATCGTAGGCGCGGCCCATGATCTCCTGAATCTCCTGCGTGTCCATGTAGAGGTCCGCGAGCTCGTCCTGGAGCTGGTCAACCTTGTCGATGTTGAGCTTCTTCATGTCCTTCTTGAGGCCCTTGTTGGCGTCCTTCATGGCCTGCACCTGCACCTGCGTGTCCTTCATGGTCTGCGTGGTGAACTGGAGCTGGTCCACGTTGAACTGCTGCTGCATCATCATGTCCTGCTGGCTCTGGTACTGCCGCTTCTGCTGCAGCAGCTGGAGAGCGCGCTGCTTGTAACGCTGCTGAGCGGCACCGCGCGTGCGCTGGATCAGCGGCTTCAGCTTCATGATCTCAGCGTCGATCTTCTCCACACGCGCATCCACGGTATCACTTCGGGTCTGAATACGACCAGAGGCGTCGTCTAGAGTCGGAGCCGGCTCCTTGCTACCTTTGCCGAAGAGACGGTTCATACTTGTGTGTGTGTGTGTGTGTGTGTGTGTGTGGTTGTTGTTTCTGTGTGGTGCGTGAAAAAGGCAACTCACAGATCTGAGATGCGGCTAGAAAGATAAAGAGAGAGAGGGGGGGGGGGAATAAAGTTCGTGTCACTGGCTTGTGTGTGTGTGTACTTTTTCTTCTGGTTTTAAGTTTTCTTTTGGCTTCACAGGCGTATGCTTGCTTATGTAAGCGGCTTTGTGACACAGTGCGTGTACGTGTGTGTGTGTGTGTTTCTTATCGTTGTTGACAAGAACGACGAGGATAGTTGTGTGCAGGCGATGTGGGAAACGGAGTGTGAAGTGGCGGGTGAAGAATGATTACGGGGAGAAACTCACGATAGTGGTATCACCCTTTCTGTGTGTGTCGTCACATGCGCACCACAGCGAAATGACGAACGCGAGTGTTGCTCGATTGTTTTTAAAATGAGAAGAGAGCACGGAGCATAGATTGCGTCGTTGCGGTCCATCTCTGTTGACCCCATTGGCAATATTCGCGGATGTTTCATTATTTTTGTTGCTCTTGATCTTGCTTGATATGTGCGCTGCTAGTCTCTTTCGTGCATGAATGATACAAAAACGCGCAGGCGGTAAAAAGTCAAGGACAGCTGATGTCGAGCCACAGAGCGCAGCCCACGCGTGTCCTACCGCACAACCTCCACCCAGTCGTTCAGCAGTGCGAGCTCCACCAGTGCGCGGCAGCAAAGCGGCGACCACGCGTCCAGCGCCATCGACCACGTCGGCATCCACCGCATCTCCTGCTGCACGCGATGAATAGTGGCGTTGGTGAACTTGCTCATCGCGCAGAGCGCCGCCGACGCCGCTGCACGAATCTCCGCCTCGGTGAAGTCGTCGAGAAGAAAATCATCCAGCGAGGAGCGTCGGTGCAGTGTCAACGGAGAGGCGTTGTCTCGGCTGGTAGAGGTGGTGGGCGACGAACGGCGCGCGGCGTCCGTCCGCCCCTCCTCCGCCTCGTCGTCCTCCGAAGATGCGGACGAAGACGAGGACGCCTCGTCGCTGAAGACGGAGGAGGTCGACGATGTGCCCAGCGAGGACCCACTCCGTGGCAAGGACAGGGCCCCGCTGTGGCCAAAGCCATCGCCCAGATCGCGCAGCAGGAAACCACTGCTCGGGTCGCTGTACCGACGTGGCGCGCAAAGTTCCTTGGACGGCGGCAGCCCGTGCACGCTCCCGAACCCCGGCATGCTGCGACCACCACTGGCAAACGACGCCGCAGCGGCACCGGGCACGGACCGCGAGAGAAAGAGCGGCTCCGCGGGTGGGAGCAGCGTGTGGGCCAAGGGGCCGAGCCGCGCGCTGGTGCTCGTGCTCGAGGCGTCGTCGTCAAAGAAGCCCGTGATGTGCGAGTGTACGCTTCCGCTCACCACCATGGTCGGTGAACTCGGGTACGAGGTGGCGCCATAGCCGGAGCCGCCTGCCGTCGTCACCGCTGTCATCGTCGTCGTCGTGCCTCCCCCACCCCCACCACCGCCAAGACCACCCGTGCCAAGCGACGAGGGCCCGACAGAGCGCGCCAGACTCAATCGCAGCGTGCCGCCGGCCGTGTCGTAGCTCAGCGCGTGGCTCAGCAGGGACGCCGCGCTGCTGTTGTAGCCCGAGCGTAGGCTGTCCTCAAAGTCTGCCTCGGAGGAGTGCTGCCTGTGCGCGACACGCCGCAACGAGCCGACGGCGATTGTGGCGGCAGTGTGGGTGGTGGAGGAGGTGTTGGCGCTGACGGCCGGCATCGCCCCTCCGGATGGCGTCAGAGGGTTGTGCGCGCCGCTGCCGGTGACGTGCGTGGCTCTGGCGTTGGCTACTTCACCACCGTCCCCTCCCTCTGTTGTAGACGGGCGAGCAGGATCGGCAGGCTTGGCGTGCGACGCGTGACTGCCGGCGCCTCGACCATGGTCCAGCAGAGAATCACCTGGCTCGCGTGTGAGCATGTCCTGCGAGGAGCTGCCGTGGCGATGATGATGATGATGATGAGGACCGCGGCGGTGCATGCGCTCCCGCCGCGAGCGTGCCGCACAGCGGAGCATGTACTCACCAATCGCCTCCCGTGCCGGGTGCTGGCGATCGGCGAGCACAGCCTGGAAGAGACTCGTCGTCCGGTACGCCGTGTGCGGGGCCCACGGCTGAAGCAAGCGCACAATGCCGCACCGCTCCAGCTGCAGCAGAGCCTCTGTGACGATGCCCAAGTACGTTTGCCAGACCGAAGGGAGGTCGATGGACACGCGCAGCACGTCCACCGTCGGCAGCGACAGGGCCGAGACCATCGGCGCACCACCAGCTTCTTGGCCATCGGCGTGCCGCATCGTCGGGCTCCGCGAGCTCGGCGGGGTGGACCCGTCATCGACGACACCCGTCATAGCGTGCGAGGCGGCGGTCGCGGCACGTGGGAGGGCCGCGAAGGTGCCAGAGCCGGGCGTATGCGGCACCGAGGAGGGGCCCGTGCTGGGCGGCTGCGTCGCCAGTCTCGCCGGACCAGCGGCCGTGGCGAGCTGCAGAGGCGACACCGGCACGCGTCGACCGGTGCGCGCCGCCGCCGCACCCGCCGCGCTCAGCATGGGTGAACTGCCGTGCACGGCGGATGCCACGCTGCCGGGCACCGTTGTCGTCGCCGTCAGTCCATTCGAACGCAGCCAGGGCGATCGCACAGGCAAGATCGCGCGGAACAGAGCCGAGGGCTCACTCGCGGGGTCGTGCAGAGGGTGGCTCTCCTCCCCCTCCGCTGCGCCTGTGCGTGCGCCGAGTCCACCGCGCCGCGCGTGCGTTGCCTCCAGAAGCGTGCGTGGGCTGGTGTGCCAGACGCTCACTCGGGCAATCGGCGTCGGGGCCCAGCGCGTAAAGAGTGCGCTCGGCTGCGGCAGCTTGCGGAGCTGCACGAGCATGCTGGATACGCACAGTGGCGCCGCCGTGCTGCTGGACAAGGGGCTCTTTGTGGCAAGTCCACCCGCGCCACCTGGTCCGGTGCGACTGCTCTGCGCCTCGAGCGTCGTGTCCAGTGACACGCCGCTTCCGCCTGTGCTGACGGGCGTCGTGCCGTGTCCGTACCAACCGCCCGCGGCTGTCGACGGCGGTGTGTGCTCGCTGCTGCCGTGGTAGACTGTGTGGCTCGTTGACTCCAGACCCATGGCGGGGCTCGCGGGGCTGGCGACGGTGGCGGGCATCTCGGAGCCGGGGATGACGACAGCCGGTCGGCGCAGCAGGCCATCCGCGCCGATGAGCGACGCCGCCGCATGGGCGTGCGCGGCTGCGGCAGAGGTGGCGCTGGCACCGGCGGCCGCCCCTGCCAGGCCACCCGGATCGGCGAGCGCGCCAAACAGCTGCGGGCTCTGCGTGGCTGCGGCGTGGCACACCTCGTAGAGCGTCGACGAGGTGCCAAAGGTGAGCTGAAAGACAATGTCCGCGACACTGCGCTCCCCATCCACGCGCATCAGCACCCGCTGCACGGCCATGTCCATCTTGTCCATACGCGGCTGGTCAAGGGAGCTGATCAGCACGGGAATGTAGCCCAGAGGGACCTCCTTAATCGGCGCGGGAGGTGCCATGCGCCGCACGTGGAAGCGGATGCCGTCGGAGAGGTGCAGTATGGTGGGGTTGTGGTTGAGCGAGGCCGCGGTGGCGGCACTGGTGGGGCTGCCAGCGCGTGTCATCGGTGACGCCGACGCAGAGGACGCGGGCGCCGCCCGGGCAGACGCCCGCCCGCTGTCTGCACGGCTCGACGTGGTGGCCACCAGCTGCTGCACGAGCTGCCAGCGTGCCTGCAAGGTGGGGAGTGCGTCAATAATGCGGCGCGTGCTCCAGTCGTGCGAGCGCACACTCTCCGCCGTCATCGGCAACGCCTGGTGGGCATTGCCGGTAGCACTCGCACCCGCCGTGGCGGCCGCGGCGACCGCCGCACGCGCCAGACGATCCCAGCTGCTCACGTGCTTCTCGCGCGGGTGGGCGACAAGAGGCGAGTACACGGTGGACTCCATGTCCGCCCCAGCGCTGGCCATGGTGTCGACGCTGCCGCGAAAGACGCTGTGCAAGCCGCTCGCCGAGGACGCGAGACGCGGGAGGACACCCGGTACGGCGTGCGCGGGGCTGCCGTGGGGCACACCCGTCGGCGTGTGGAGCGGTGAGGCCGCCAGAGCCGCCAGGGCCGACGTCAGCGCTGTCGTTGTCGTTGTCGTCGTGGCAGGGACCGAAGTCATCTGCGGCTGCCAGGCGCTCTTGTCGGTTGTGATGGTGGGCGACGAGATCGGCGTCGGCGTCAGGCGCGCGCCGACGACGTCCTCGTCACGTGGTCCACCAAGTGCGCTGGCACTCCCGCCGCCCCCGGTCAGACGCGCAGGCGACGACGGACCGCGATCGGACCGTGCAGACCGCGTCGCTGGGCCTCGCGTGGCGGCGGCCTTCTCCGGCGCCATGCTCGCATACCACGCGTCGAAGAACTCCTGCAAGGTCAGCCACCGCTGCGCTAGGTTCGGCGTGACGAAGCAGTTCAAGCAGCGCGCCTCCATGGAGGAGGCCGTCGAGACACTGGTGGCGGTGCGCGGTGTCGGCAAACTCGCGGACGAGGCCGAGGCCAACGCGCTCGGCGCCGCAGCCAAGGGCGGCGACACCAATGACTGCCCCGCGGTCGTGGTGCTAGTAGCCTGGTTCGACGGCGAGGCGGCCCGCCAGTGCGCTGTCTTGGCCGGTGGCGGTGGTGGTTGGGGTACGCCGCCATCGGTAGCTGGGGTAGGCAGCGAGGCCGAGAGCGGCCCCTTCACAGTCCCACCGGTTGCCCGCGTCGCCGAAGAAAAGGTCGCGTTCGAGAGTGGTGAGGCCGCCGACATGGGTGTGATGGACGCCGCCATGGTGGGGGTGTTCACCTCGCTGGGCAGCACGGCTGGGAAGGTGCCCACACGGGGGATGGGCTCCTTGTCCGAGGCCAGTCCAAGCGCGCCGATTTCATCGAGGCTCGCGGAGGTGGCCTTACGGTCGTCACCGTCGTTGCCATCCGTGCCGAGCACACTTTCGGCGTGTGAAGTCGATTGGCTCGGGCCGGTCTGTGGATGTCGTGGTGGTGATGGTGCCGTCATCGTCGTTGTTGTCGTCATTGTGGATGCTGCCCGCGCCGCGCACCCATCGATGCTCTTCTCGAGGCCCCGGCTGACGTAGCCGTAGCGCACCTCAGCGTTGCGGAGCTCCTCGGCCACGTTGATGAGCACCGTGCTATATGGTTGCACGAGTTGATTCAACAGCTGCTTGCCGACGGTCACCATGCGCGCGTCCACGCGGAAGGCCATGCACAGAGAGTACCGCAATGTCTTGCGTGGATAGTGGTCACCGGGGATCTCCTCCGGGTAGTACAAGTACAGCAGGCGCGTCTCTGCAGGGTAAAGCCACAGCACGCGTCGACTGAACTCACTTCGAGGGATGAACACATCACTGAGACCGGCAAACCGATTCTCGGCAGACACGTCACCCGTCTCGGCATCGCGCTGATCCTTTGCCGGTCCTGCGCCTGTGGTGGTCGGTGCAATCAGTGCGGGGATGGGACGCTGCCCGCGCGGACCGTGACTGCTGCTCGTGGCGCGAATTTCCGGGTAGGTGGAGCGTGTGGTGCTCGCCAGAGAGGTGTGCGCCGGTGCCGCTGCGGGGGCTGCTGGAGCGGCGGGGGCGGCGGCGGGGGCGGCGGAAGGTGGTGTGACCACGGCCGAAGTGGCGGGTGCGGGTACTGGCACCTCTGAGGTGGCCACCGACGATGTGATCTGCGTCGTGTCCCACACAGCCGGGGTGCCCGGGTGCAGCGGCGTAGCAACGGCCAGCACGTCCGCGGCAATGCCATTCCCTTGCGGTGCGCTGCAGTGCACATAGGGGCCCTTGACAACATCCAGGGCGAATAAAAAGACGCTATCAAGCTTGAACATTATCGTATTGGCTTCGTTTCTCTGTCTCTCTTTGTGTCACGCAGAAGCGTGGTCAATGAATACAAATCAGCTCGCCCTTTTCGAACGCAACTCTACTTCTGCTGGTGTGGACAGAAAATAATGAAAAGAAAAGGAAAGAAGAAAGCGTGGAGGGGGGGGGGGAGCACTGACGGGCACAGCGAGCAAGGTCACGAACAGTTTGTCAAGTGGAGGCACTAGGATGGCAATCAAGCACGGTGCGTGCTCACAGATAGCCTTTTGGAGTGCGAGATACGGTGTGATATCGTGTCCCAGACAAACGACTGTGCGGGAGGAAAGTAGTAGCCAGTGTATGCACCTTTGCTGCTTCATGTTTTCGTTACTAGTATTGTGGCATATATATATATATATATATATATATATTTGTTTATCTAAGTGACGCAATATCCGCCAACGGTCAATTCGGCAAGTCGATCATAGCAAGGTAGGAGTCGAATCTAAACAGGAGGGACACTGGTAGAGGTTGAAGCAAGTGTGTGTGTATAGCGAAAAGGAAACAAAAAGTGAGTTTCGTATTTGTACAGGTTACAAAAAAAAAGAGAAAAAGAGAAGAGGGACAGGTTTCACTCGCCCGTGGACCTGGGCTTGTCCTTTGAGTTCGGTGAGGTCATGGTGCTGTGCGCCGTGGAGCTCGGCGACACCAGCGATCGTTGATCCAGATCCAGCTGACGCTGCGCCGCGAATTCCACATTCCCGTGCGTCGAGCGCGCCAGCGGCGTGGAGGCACTCGAGTGTGCCGTGGAGAGCGCGCTCGGCGAGGCCGTCGGTGTCGACGACGGAAGATCCCAAATCTGCCGCTGCACGTCGCGGAGGTGAGTCGTGCGCTGGCGCACGTGCTGCAGGAGCTCTGAGTTCATGCGACGCGCCTCGAGCTTCTGTTTCTGCAAGTTGGCCTTCTCTTGCCGCACCTTGCCGATCCACGCCACGCTGTCCTCGGCGGCACCCTTCTCCAGCAGAAGATACAACTCGGGCTCGCGCGCCTGCAGCTCCATCAGCTGACGCTCGACGCCGCCGTAGTGCTGGCGCAGGTCCGTGACGTCGGTCTCGAGGGCGTGGTAGCGCTCCTCCAGCGCGGCCTTTTGGGCGGCCAGCTCGTCGCCGTTCGCACGGGCGGCGCTGAGGGCGGCCTCCATGCCGTGCCGTGCTGCCTCCGCCTGCTGCGAGGTCGCCCGGCAGAGATCCGCCATCTTCGTCTCCTCCTCGAGGGCCGCGCGAAGTGTGTCGATCATACGCTGCTGCTGCCCCACGCGCTGGCTCTGCTCACGTGACGTCGCGTCGAGCTCGTCGGTGAGCTTCTGCTTGGCCTCTAAGAGATGCCGCACCTCCAGCTCCAGCACGGTCTTGTCGCGCTCTGCAGAGGCCTCTTGGGTGTCCCTGCTCGCGGTCTGGCGATCCTGCTGCGCGCGCAGAAGGCCGAGCTCCTCGCGGTACGCGTCGCACTGCGCGGCCAAGGTCGACAGGCGATCCTCGCGTGCCTGGCTGCCGCCCGTGCGTCGTAGGCTTGTCGTCACCTCCACATCACCGCCGCCCACCTCGCTGTCGGCGTCGTCCTCACCGGCTGCGAGGGCGTACTCGCGAAGACGGGCCTCGAGGTCATCCTTGGTCGTCTCCGCCGCCGCGAGCCGCTCCACCAGCAATTGCACCTCGCGCTCCGCAGCCCCCTTGGCCTCCTCGCTCGCGTGCAGCTGGCGCGTGAGGGTCAGACGGGCGAGTTCATTCGCCTCCACGGCGTGCATCGTCTCCGCCTGCTCCGCCTCGGCCTCACGCATGGCATCCTCCAGCGACCGGACCTTGTGCTTGTAGAAGGTCGCCTCGTCCTGTAGCACCTGCAGGCGATCGAGCACCTCGCGGCGCTGCTCGGCCTCGTGACTCGCGTGCACCTGGTGGAGTCGCGCCTTTTGAGCCCACAGCCGGTTGCTGCTCGCGAGGCAGTCCTGTACGAGGAGGCCGCGCTGGTGGCTCTCCTCGCAGAAGCACTCGTACTCGAGCTGCGCATAGAAAAGCTCGTTGGTGAAGGCCGTGTTCTGCACCGAGAGCGAGGCGGCGAGGGAGTCCATCGCGTTCGCACCCCCACACCCGAGCGCCACGCTCTGTGGCGTGTTCATCGACGCCGCGTCGTCCCAGTTCGACGTGCCGCGCGGCGAGCCGTTCATCGAGCTGCCCAGTGCGAAGCTTGCCTGAGGCGTACCACTCGCAAATGTGCCCCATGACGTACGCCGGGTTGGGGCGGTGGCGGCGGCGAGGTGACCGCTGGTGGTGCGCAGCTCGTGCTGCAACGTGCGCACCATGTACTGCAACAGCTCGTTCAGCGCGCGGTGATAGCGCATGCGCGTGTAGTGTCGCTCGGCGCTCTCCGTCTCCTCCAGCAGCAGCTGCTCGAGCTCGTGGATGTCGGCCTGCATGGCCGCCTCCTGCCTCTTCAGCTGGGAGCGATCCTGCTCAATGTGCGAGACGCGCATGAGAAGCTGCACGTTGGCCTGCTTCTCGTCGAGGTAGTCCTGCCGGGTCTGCTCGAGCTGCGCGGCGAGCGCGCTTTCCCGCGCACTCTCCATCGCACGCGTCTTGGCCGCCTCTGTGACAGTGTCGGAGCGCAGCACGGAGAGGTCCGTCTGCGCCGTGTCTAACAAGTCCAGCGTGGTGTCCAGACGCTTCTGCAAGCTGCTGGCCAGCTGCTGAGACTCGGTCCAGCGTCTCTGGTACTCCTCGCGGCCTTGACGGGCGGCGGTGGCGCCGTCCTTGGCCTCTTGCTCGCTTTGCTTGGCCTGCGCGAGCTCCCGTGTGGCGGCGAGGGCCTTCTGCTTGTGGGTGGTGGTCTCATCCTTTTCGCGGGCGAGCTGCACCTGCAACTTGCGCAGCTCGGCCTGTGCGTGGGCGAGGGCCGCAGACTCGGATGGCTTCAGACCTTCCGCGCTCCCACCACCACCACCACCACTGCCGGCGGCGGCAAGCTGGCCTGCCTCGCCGACCCGTCCAGTGACGCCAGCGGCAGCGGCGGACTCGGCCAGCTCCGCCTCCTTCCGTCCGAGCTGGTCCTCGAGGGTGAGAAGCTCCTGCCGCTTCTTGGCGAGGTCCTCGCGCAGGCTGGAGGAGGACGACAGCAGGCGCTGCTGGAGGTGGAGCTTTTCCTGCTCCAGCTGGTGATTGGCATCCTCGAGCTCGACGTTGCGGCGTCGCAGGGCCTGGACGTCGGCCGAGTCCATCATGTTCGCCGTTTTCACGCGCAGCACGTCATTTTGCGCGAGCAGCACCTCCTTCTCCTCCTTGAGGTGCTTGATCGCCTCGAGGTGGACTTGCGAGGCTTTGCCGCCCTCCAGCTGCAGCGTGAGGCGCACAATCTGCTGCCGCAGCTCCGTGACGAGTTGTTGAAAGTGCTGATCCTCGTTGACTGTCGCGACGTTGATCACCTTCTTCGCCACACCGGCAAAGCGGAGCGTATTCAATGTCTGATGGTAGCAGTACGCGCTCGGGGCGATTGTGGCGAGCATGATGGTCTTGCTGTTGCCGCCGAGGCTGTCCGAGAGGAGCCAGGTAAGCACGCTATCGCGATACGAGGGCACCACGTGCTTGCCCGTCTGCTTCTCCGACAGCTGCTGAATAACGCGTCCAAGAGTTGAGAGAGAAAGATTGATGTTCTTGGCCTCCTCCAGGCGGTCGCCGGTGGCCCCGGACTGCGTGACGCGCTCACTGCCCGCCAGATCCACCATGTTCACCTTGCACACGCGCGTTTTCGTCGTCACGGTGGCCTCATCGGGCACGACCGTGACCTTGGTGACGTGAACTTGCATAATCGCGTGGCTGCGGCTGCTCTGTTCGTTCATCTTTGTCTCCGCCGTGCTGCGATCGCGCAGGCCCACATGCAGGCAGCGCATCACCTGAGCCGCATCACGCACCCGCACGTGCGTGAGCCCCTCCACGTACGGTCCTCTCGACGGATGCTGGCGAACACGCAGGGTCGACGTGCTGTTCGTGTGGCTGGCGGACTCGTTGCACGCGGTCAGCAGATCGCGAACCTTCTCGCAGTAAATCTCCAAGAAGCTGACCTCGACGGTAAATGTCACGGACTCGTCCTTGAGCCTCTCCGCGCGCATTTGCTCAAAAATATCGTGAGCGAGGCGGGGCATGATGCCAAGCTCATCCGCCGCGGACGACGACGTGCTAGCTGAGAGCTTTTCCGCCGGCCCCATCATGCTGTAGCTTTTGCCGCTGCCGGTCTGACCGTACGCAAAGATGCACGAGTTGAAGCCCGACATGACCGCGTGAGAGAGACGGGGTCCAATGAAGGCGTAGATGCCCGCCTGATCCTCACACTCTGGGGCTCGGTGGAAGCACGGGAGCTGCTGGGCGACGGTCATCACTTGCTGCTGACGCAGCACGGCACTCGCCTCTGAGCTGCCGCCACCACCACCTCCCCCGATTCCGCTCACCCCTGACACCGAGGAGCGCATGGACGCGCCAAGGTCCATCTTGTGGCTCTCCGCAGTGGCAAACGGCGAGGCCGACGAGGACGAGGCCGCGCCGGAGAGGGCGAGAGACGTGCTCATCAGCTTGGACGGCGGCAGCGGCAGCACAGTCGACGCGACGCTCCAGAAGATGCGGTCAAACGTGTATGAGTGGCGCGCCAGGCCCTCCTTCGCGAGCTTCGCCAGCGCCGAGTCACCCGAGGCACCAATCGTGTCTCTGCCAGCACCCGTGGCCGCACTGGACAGACCCGTCAGGCCAGAGCCCAGCGAGGAGGAAGAGGACGCCCCGGCGAGGGTGGTGGCCGCCGCAGACACGTCGCTGATGGTGACGGTGGTGCTGTCGGACACAGTCACGGTGCACGTCATGGGGTCCTCCTTCTTGCTGAAGGGGCGAATGCGCACGGCGACCAGCACGGCTGAGGTCTCCGAGCTCATCCTCGCGTGCGACGCTGTTTTGTTTAACAAAGGAAAAAAAAACTCACAGAGAGAAAAAAAAGAAGATATAAAAATATGAAACGAAGCAGTGCTGCGCAATAGAAATTGCACCTGATGCACTTTTGTTTTTTTTTTTCTTCAGTCTACGCTTGTGCTGCACGCGTTCAATTGTTCCTGGTTGCTGGCGTCGGAGCAGATAGGCAAAGCGAGAAGAAAGAAGAGAGATAGAGAGAGAGAAGAGTCAAGGAATGAAGATGGGAAGTGTGTGGGCAAATTCTACTTGGTATGTCTCGTGTGACCATTGCCTCGGTCAGAGGTGTGAGAAATGCACGCCGCATCACATGGTCAGGAGAACAAGCAAGGACGTACATGTGACAAATGCCTGCTGCCCATAGGAGAAGTGACCACTGCGAGCTGGTGTGTGTGTGTGTGTGTGCATGTGTGAAGAAAGAAGTGGTGAGAAGGAGGAGGGGGTAGAACGAGGAACTCCCCCTCTCTCGGTACTTGCTTTTCACAGTGCTTCGCGCGGATAGACGCGTGCTTCACAACGTGCTTGCACATCAGCTGACTCACGCGCACTTTTACTTTCCCTTGGATGCATATATATATTTTTTTTTTAGTCGGGTGAACAAACCTGGAAGGGAAAACAAAAGCCCATGCCAGTACCATTTCCAGCGCGCTCGACGTTATTGACGTTAATCTACCGTGTCAAACCACCGGACCGCAACTACAACAAGAAAGCTAAAGAGGAAGAAGAAAAAAAAGGGGGAAAACAGGCGGAGAAGCACAAGGAGATTGCCATGTTCTTGAGACGGCAACAGGCCTGGACAAGCCCAAACTGCGAGACGCAATGGAAATAGAAAACAAAAAGAAGAAAGGAACCCTCGTTGGATATGGCACATGTTCCTTGGTGTGACATCACAAGAGAATACTGTGTGTTTGCCATATGTATATATTTTTTGGTGTTCTTGCCAAATACGCTGACCAGCAAAAAAAAAAAAAGGAATAAAAGGAGCAAGTAGGACAACAAAAATGCGTGAGGGTAGGGAAAAGAGCGCGAGAGAGAGACAGGGTGAACTACAACAACAACAACAAAAAAAAAAGATGGATGTAGAGGAAACACCAACCTCCAGGAACAAAAACAACACAAGAGAGGAAAAAAAAACAGGTGAGGAAAAAGACACTATGCCGCACAGATATGTTTCAATTTCTGTGCACATGCGTGTGTTTGTGTTTTTGTGTGCCACCGAAAAAAAAAAAAACACAGTAACAACAAAATTCTGCCAACGTCGTCGGCGAGGAGCAAAACGCAAGCCTGATTAACTGAGCAATGCACTGAAAGCATGGATTTGAAGAGAATCAGCATAGGTCGCACCTGCAGCACAGAGAGAAGAGAGAAAAGCACATAAACACGCAAGAACTAAAGAATGAAAGAAGAAAAAAGAAGAAAAAAGAAGCAAGCACGTGATAAGCACCAGCATCAAGGAACATCAAGAAAATGTAGGCTTAAACAGTCTGCACATAGCGTGTGTCGAGTGTACTCCATTTTTGTTTTGTTTTGGTTGTTTGCTTTCTCTGGATGTATTTTTTGTTGTCATTGCGCGCACTTGGAGAAAGGGCTGGAGGCTGCCCGTGCATGTCAACATAACTATCCTCCGAAGGTCAACAAAGAATCTATCGGTAGTTCCTTCCACGCACAAACGCACTCAACAGGCGAGATGTGCATGTTTTTTTTTTTAAGCAGTTGAAAAAATCACAAAAAAAGTGAAAAGAAAATGAGCGAATTAAAAAACCTGGAGGGAAGAGGCGGAGCCAAAAATCAACGGTGGAGGGAGGACGGAAAAGGAACGAGAGAGAGACTCATTTTTTTTTAATGAGTTGTTGGTGTTTGTTTTACTTGTCTCGTGATGCAGCGCCAGTTGTCTTCGATCCCTCTGGCTCTCTCCCATCGTTTTGCTCGTCTCTTTCCTTCCACGGGGCATCGCACAGCCTTCAACACGTGTAAATAGGTGCGTCTGTGCGTGGGGAGGGGGGGAAGTTTAGTCACACTGTGGGGGCTGATACTATGCTTGCGTCCCACCGTCGCCACCCTGCAGTGTAGTGGCAATGTCATTCAGCAGATACTCGCGCGTGCTTTCATCGATGCCTCGTAGCCGCGTCACCTGGTTCGACAACACGAGAAGGCCGTTCTCTCGCATGAAGGGCGTGGCTAGAATTTGCTGAATTGTCGGTCGCTCTGCGGGGTTGACCGAGAGCATCGAGTACACAATCTGGTACAGCTCGTCCGGATAGCGACCAGGCGGGAGCGGCTCGTAGCTGCGCGGTTGCAGCACTTGACTCATCAGCTGCGGGACGTCGGCCCCGTCAAACGGCTTCTGCAGGGCGAGGAGCTCGTAGAAAATGACGCCGAGGGACCAAATGTCCGCCTTGAGGCTGTAGGCCTGTCGTTGCCAGAGCTCAGGGGCGAGGTAAAAGGGTGTGCCTAGCAAGGTCGTGCCTACATCGGCCGAAATGCTCGTCTCGTACTGTCGAGAAAAGCCAAAGTCGCCGAGCTTGATGAGGCCGCACTTGAGGACCATGAGGTTGGCCGTTTTGAGATCGCGATGCATGATGCGGCGCTGGTGCAGATACTGAATGGCCAAGCATGCCTGCGTGAAGATGTTCAAGGCCTCTTTGAGTTTGAAGTAGGCAGGGGCACCCGGTGCGAGCACACGGGCCGCGACTTGTCCAAGCAAGTCGCCCGCGTCGGCAAACTCGAGGATGTACAGAAACTGTTGCCCCGACTCGTATGTCTCGTACAGACGCAGGATATTGGGGTGCGTGCAGTTGCGAATATTTTGCGCCTCTGAGATGAGAAATCGGCGTGTCGACTCGGACACAGGCTCGAGGCCGGAGAGCTTGCCGACGACGACCTCCTCGGTGCGGTTGTTGACGAGAGCCCAGACTGTGGAGTACGAGCCACGGCCGATGCGACCTCGTACGCGGTAAGGGCATGGTGGTGGTCCAACGAGCGCGGGAAAGGAGGCGACTAAGGGGTTCACGTAGTGAGTGTGGGCGGCCATATCCATCGGATTCGGTGAAGAACTCGTGGCACGGGATGCGGACTCCGCTGAGCGTCCACTACCTCCGTCCATGATGGGCTAGTTAGCAAAAAAAAAAAAAGGCGGTGCTATAGACGATACGTTGCACAGTAGACAAACGCAAAAATTAAAAAGGAGACTCTGCAGTGGCACACCGAGAGGTACAGAATTATGCAAAACTGTCTTGTGGCCTGATATCCTTTCTGTGAGTGTTGTTACTGCAATGTGAGTGCGTGTACCGAAATGCAAATAGCAAACGCAAAATGCAGAAAAGAAGAGAGAAGGAAAAGATGGGGGCGACGGAAAAAAAAAGGAGGGGCGTTTAAAATGATAATTAAGTGCCACACAATGTTCTGATACTGTCCTTCTGGAAGATGCTTTTTTTTTTTGATGGTTTTCCTTAGTCTACAGGAAACGTAAAAAAAAAAAAAGAGAGAGAGAGAGAGAGCAGAAAGAATACCGTGGATGAACTGTTTTGGCCACTTTGACAGGAGAAGAAAAAAAGATAAACGTGAGGACAAGTGCGTACTTATTCACACGAAGGTTTGCTTTTGATGCGTAAGAAAGAAACAGAAAACGCGGATGGCCCCTCAAAAGAAAAAAAAAAAAGGTGAATGAAGGGAAAGAAAACCAGAAATCCAAAAGAGAGTGGAAAGAGATGAAGGAAGGCACCCCGAAAATAAGAAATGTGAGGAGCGCAAACGTAATTTACTGAGTGATACGCAGCAAACAACAACGTGCACTGCCTGAGGGCCAACTGGGCAAAGAAACCAACTTACGTTATAACAAAAAGAAAAAAAACTGCAGTTAAAGGTTTCTTTTTTTTTTTTTTGATGGTAACTATACTTCGATTTCCTTCTTCCTTTTGTTTTCTCTCCAACCCTCTGGCCGAAACGAAAAAAAAAAATGCTACTTTGCGCGGGGAAAAAAAAAAGAGGAAAAGCAAACAGATGCTTGCGGTCAGGTGTGAGCTCTGACGTCGATATTGTTTCTACACGCAAAGAAACGCTCAGAAGCTAACTTCTGGAAATTATTGATCCAAAGTCAAAATGCAAAAAAAAAAAAACAGAAACAATTCAACAACGTGAAAACCAAATCAGGATCAACAAAGAGATCGCCTTGAGGAGCCTTCCTTCTACCGTAAAAATCGGAGGACGCCAAAGAAAGTGGGGAAAAAAGACAAGCTATTCGTGATGTGTAAGTGCACCTGAGGTCAACTGCGAGGAAGGGGAGAGAAAGAAAATTATGGATTACAGAGTTGAAGCGATGCCTTGGCCTTCTTGTCCAGTTGCACTGCCCAGATTCCGTAGCAAAGTGGAGTGGATTAAATATATACAGATATAGATATATATTTATGTGTGGACTGTTGCTTTACCTGTACGTGAAAAAAAAAAAACAGGGACAGAATGGAAGTCGTGAGGAGAGAAGGGTGAGGGGGAGCAAGTATGATAAAAGCCAAAAGTCGGTTCACTGAAAGTGAATATGCAGCCCTGTCACGAAATATGTGGCTTGATCATAGTCGCTCACACAGGCTACTGTCATTGCTATTTTCTTCGGCAGCGAAGGTCTATGCGTGACCAGGCCGCGAGTAGCAGAGACAGTGTGCGTTGACCGCGACCTGTGTGTTGCCTCTCCTGTCAGCAAGCACTAGTGAGGGAGTGTGATTGGTTGCGAGCACACTGGTGACCCGTTTGTCTCGTAATAGTTCTATTCTGTTTTTGGTTGTGGCATACACATAAAGGGGCGGTGCCAACGTACCCGCACAGCAAAGAAAAAAAATATGAGTCAGCGATGCTAACCCTAACGGGACAAGCTTCACACACACACACACACACACACACACACACTCAGTGAGGGGGAAAGGAGAGCAAAAAAAAAGAAAAGAAGAGAGAGAAAAGCAGTGTCTACAAGTACCCACGTTCCCCAGTGCTGCACGCGCATTCGTTCCCTTTTTTTGTGAGTGTGTGTATTTTTTTGTACTCTGACATATGCACGGGGCGTCGCCACACGCCTGTGAACACGAGAGAGAGAGAGAGAGAGCAAACGTCAGTCTGGAGGAGGTAGAGCCGTCTCACTCAAGTTGCTGCATGCAGAACACAAACTGCTGGACCGGGTTGCGGCGAGGCTCGGTGAAGCGAGGGAGGCTTGTCGCGAAGAACGAGCGCTTGAGCTCGCAGAGTTGCGCAAACTCGTCCGGCGTAATCGTGCCAGACCGATCGGCGTCAAAGAGGGCAAAGAACAACCGCTGATCCTGTTCCGTGAGCTTGGGAATGCCGTCCATGGCACCCAAGACGCGCCCGAACTGATGCCACGTCAAGGCGGTCGGTCGCACCAAGTCTGCCTGTGACTTGCGAATCGCCTTCTTGTCGACGTCCGACGTGGCCTCCGCCTTCTGCACCACAAGTTCCTTCACCTCTACGCTGCGCTGCTGCGTCTCGTCGTCCGGGATGGCGCCCTGCACGAGATCCTCGGAGAGCGTCGGGGGCAGCGATCGTAGCGCAACCTGCAGCGCGGGCAGCGTGCGGTCCGATTCACGAATGATGTCGAACACTGTCTGGTAGAACTGCCAGCTGACGATGGGTTCGTCCTCGGCGACATAGCCAATGGCCGCGTCGAGTGCATCCTTGCGCAACCGCGAGGTGACCTCGCGGCGCCCGCTCTCCTGCTGCTGCTTCTCGTAGGCCTCCTTGGTGTCATAGCGACGACCGAAATTCCAGAAGCCCGGGCGGGAGGACGCCTTGGCGGACAGCTCCGCCTCCGTGCTCGCGCGACCGTCCGCCTTGTTGCCGTGACTGTTCGTGGCACCGGCCTTGGCGGCGTCTGCGGTCGCCGTTCCCGCCGCGACAGCAGCAGCAGCAGCCGCGGCGGCGGTGGCGGTGGCGGCGGCGGCGGTCTTGGCCTGCCGGTCGTAGCGGCGACGCGCATCGTAGGAAAGAATGGTGCGAAAATCACGGAGCGTGATGAAGCCCGAGTTGGTGCTGTCCACGGTGCCAAACTCGACCGCGCGCAGCTCCCAGCGGAGGAAATCCATGCGGTACCAGAAGGTCTCGTAGGAGATGTGACCGGCCTTGTTGTCCTTCGCAAGCTGCGCCTCGAGACCGCGAATATAGGGACCCTTCTCGCCGGAGTGGTGCGTGGAGCCTGGCGGTGGCTCGTCATGTATGGGGATCGGGCTCCGCACGAGGTTCATCACCAGCGAGGACGGGATGGTGTAGCTGAAGTGGTCGTTGCTTGAGTTTTGGCGAATACGTCGGGGCTTCACGCGCGCGGCCTCGGGTGCAATGTCCGCCGCTGAGACACCTTTTGCGCGCAGACGCGCGGAGATGTGTTTGTCGTGCGGCACGGTAGCCGCGTCGTACACGAGCTGGACGGAAGGATCGACCATGAGCGTGTTCATCAGCCGCGTGAACTCTTGCTCGTTCACCGCCATGTTGTCGTCGTCATCGAGCAGCTCGAAGGCCATCTTGAAGGTCCGTCGGCGCGTGGACAGCATCGTGAAGAGCACAACAAACTCGGCGTAGTTGATGTTGCCGCTGCGATCGAGGTCGACCGCCTCGAAGATGCCCACCAGCCGGCGATCCACGTGCGAGGACAGTGCATTCAACACTTGGCCGCCGACCTCGCTTTCCTTCGCCCTCTTGCGCTGTTCTTCCTCGTACCGGCGGCGCATGAAGGGAGGACCGCGGAATGGGCGGGTGGTCGCGTCGGACGGCGGCAGGAGCAGCATGCAGCGGACAAAGTCAGGGAGGCGCAGCACAAGCTCACCGCTGGTGGGGTCCGCGATGGCGTAGCGCATGAAGCGCGTGCGCAGGTCTTGCGGGATGCCGTCGTCGTCCCACGGGCAACCGCCACCTCCGCGGGTGAAGGGGCAGTGCTTCCACGGCCCCCACGCCTCCTCCGCCTCCGCCACGGCCTGCGGCGGCTCCCCAAAAAAGCGCGTGTAGACCCTGCGCGAGTGGAAGTCGTCCTCGTACGATCGCAGCCACCGTGGTGACATCATGTGACCCCAGAACAGCGCCGCGTCTGGGCCGTCACGTTGGAGGCGGCACCAGTCCGCGAGCAGCACGCCCGCGCCGGACGCAGAGGCAAACCACAAGAACTTGCGGCGCGCACCAGCGGAGAAGAAGAGGGGCATGCGAGCAAGTGTGTCTGTGTGTGTGCGTGTAGCTGTGAGTGTGTGTGTGCGTACGTGAACTAGGTGGTACAGTTGCTGTAGCACAATCAAAGGAAAGAGAAAACGGTAGATGGAGGAAAAGAAACAATAGGTGATTGTGATCACGCAGAAGGAATGCATGCGCAGAATAGTAGTGAAAAATTAGTATTCCGGTACCAGGTCTCTGCGACGGTGTCAATTGGAGTGTTTCACGTTGTGCAGTGCATCTGTGCGTGGCGTTGAAAAGGACTGTCTTTTCTTGCGTGTGACAAGACGCCCATGTAGCACACGTGGTGGTGACATATCGTGGTGATTTGCGTCTGCCCCGTGCTCTCTCTCTCTCTCTCTCTCTCTTGCGCTATTGCCGCACAACGCTTTGCTTCATCGGTAGTGTTTGTCAGTAACTTTTTTTTTGGATGTGCAAGAAACCAGAGAGAGTGTCTTCCGACATGGTTCTGAAACAACGACTGAGACGCGCGACTGTTTGTTTTCCTTACCTCGTTCGCGTGCAGTCGTTTCACTGGGGTTCGTGGTCAGCTTCTTCTTCTTCTTGGTGTTTCATGGCTCATTCTTTAAATAGGTGGTGTGTTTAATAGGGATGAGAGTCTCAACGACATGAGGGGGGAAATTTTGGGGACGTCACGCAACGAGGGCGAACAGTTCGGAGAACACCAAGATGAGAGGGGGGACATGGGAGGCTCAAACGACACAAACGACACACGCACACACACAAGGGGGGACAGAGAGACAGAGAAAGTGGTCATGACCACTCTCAAGCGACGAGAAGCCCAACTGGAAGAGCAAGGGCACAATAAATGACGCTCACGTGTGAAAAGACGAAAGGAAAAGACAAAGCTGGCAAGAAGTGCGCAGTTTCGAGATTTTCCTCTCGTCGCACTTTCACATTACAGTGCCTTGGTCTTCTGTGCCCACTGTCTCCTTCTTCTGCTCTCTCCTTCTGTCCACGTATGTGTGTGTGTGTGTGTGTGCTGATCAACGCTGGCAGCCTATACCATTTGTTTGTTGTTTTGCCTGTTTTCTTTTTACAGCTGCAGCTCGCCGCGCATGAGATTCTGCAACATCGACAAAAACTCGGGCAGCGTGTCCGTCTGCGCGCACAGCAGCTCCACCTCGGAAGGCGTAATCTTGAAGCGATACGCGGCAGCGGCCATGGCGGCCTGCCGACCCTCGTCCTCGCCCAGCGCCGCTGCCTCCGCCGCCTTGGCCGTCGCCGCCGCGGACTCCTGCTCAATCACGGCAATCGCCTCGCGAAGCTCGCGCACCTGATCGTCGGAGAGCGCGCGGTGCGGCACGCGAGCCACAGCCATGCCTGTCGGCACCGAGGCCGCGGCCTGGACGGTGCCACGAATCACGCCACCCGCGTTGGCATCGGTCTTGTCCGCCGACCCACCACCGGTGAGGGAAATGGTGTTCTCCACGGCGTCCTCGTCATCGTCGTCGTCGTCGTCGTCGTTCAAATTCTCCGTGGGGGCGGAGAGCGCCTTGGGAGGGCTAATGTCTGGATGACGCATCGACTTCTTGCTCGAATCGGCCGACGCACCAGGTGGCGAAGAAGACGCATGGCGGCTGTGGGCCTGCGCCAGTGCCTCGCGCTTGTGCACCTCCGCGAGCACACACTCCTCGAGGCGATCGAGAATCTCCGCTGAGGTCATCACCGGCGGCTCGCGCGCGCCAAAGTGCAGGCCCGCCATCTTGGCCACCGCGTCGAAGCGCACATAGTCGAGGCGCAGACGGCTGCTCATGCGACCAGGACGCACCAGCGCGGGGTCGAGGTGCTCTGGGTGATTCGTCACCATCACAACGATGCGACCGGGCGTGTCGACAACGCCATCGAGCACGTTCAGCAGCCCCGACATGTCCAGCTTGTCAGCGGACTCGAACATACCAAAGAGGGACTTTTTGCCTTCCATCGGGCCCGCGGTGAGCGGCGGTGCTGGAGAGACACGCCCGGTCAGGGAGCCCGTCGACGGACCGTGCGGCATGTCAAAGAAGCCCGTGCCGGTGCTGGCCTTGACGCGCTCGGTCAGCTCCACCACGTGCGCCTCCAGACCGGCCTCCTCGTCCTCCACGACAACCTCCTCCTCCTCCTCCCCGTGCTCGGCGGCGACCCCCTCCTGCGCCGCGGCATGGGCCTCGTCGGGGAAGGCCGGCAGCAGTCGTCCATTCGCGCGCAGGACGGCGTCAGGGCGACGATACACGGTGCGCCGACGCTGACGCGCGCAGACCAGCGGACTGGCCGCATCCACGTCGTCAAAGAGAAAGATGATCTCCTCGAGCTTCAGACGCTGACCTTCGGACTCGCCGACGCACGTGTAGTGGCGCGTGAGGAAAATGTCGTAGAGCTGCTGGTTCGTCTCGACCAACCCCAGGGGCACGGAGACAATGTGCCGGCCCGTGTAGGCTGCGAGCGCCTTGACAAACGCGGTCTTGCCGGCCCCGTGAGGACCGTGGAGAAGCACACCAAGTTTGTAGGGAAAGCCCTCGACGGCAAAGCGTCCGCGGCGGAAGACAAAGTCGTCGACGAGCTTGATCATGTTGTTGCGTTCCGGGAAGTAGAGGGTGTCCATGTTCTTGTCGTCGCTCAGGACATAGCGCTTGAAGAGCAGCGTCTTCTTGTCCTCGCCAAAGTTCTCGCTGGACGGCTGCAGCTCAAAGAAGAAGCGCTCCGTCTTGGTGAGGTTCGGCAGTTGTGTCAAGAGGTAGGACAGGCTCTTTTGGGCGAACTGATCAATCCGCTTCGACGCGTCGCGGCCCCGCGCCATGAGACTGAGTGTCCGCTCAGAGGCCGCCATCTTGCCGTACTTGGTGACGCATCGGCGAAAGCTGATTTCAATGCCGCTCGCCTCATCGGCCTTGACCCACGTGCCGAGCGGTAGCTTGACGAGCAGCAGGCGTTCGAGGAACTTCTTGCTGCGGGCCACCCCGCGCACCGCCATGTCGCGATCGTCGTCCGAGTCCGACGAGGAGTTGTTTTCGATGGAAAAGGCGGAGTCGCCGTACTCGCGGATGCGAGAGCGGAACGGATCGAGCAGCAGGACCACCGCCGTTTTATTTCTCCACGCATTCGCCGAGAGCGGCTTGCGAGACCACACGTGGCGCTGCAGGTACATAAAGATCGCATTCTGCAGAAGGGCGTTGCGATCGGTGGGGACGCCGTTGGTCATGTAGCCATTGACGAACACCGCGGTAATGTCGCGTATGACGACCCGCTGCAGGCGCTGGTAGGCCTCGGTGGTGGCTTGACTCACCATGGGTGCCACCACGCGCACAACGCCAATCACAAAGGGGAGAATGATGAGAATCCACTCGATAGGCAGAGGAGAGTAGCGGTCAACGAGCGTGCCGAGTTCGTCGACGCGCTGCTGGATCATCGTGGTGAAGCCTTCGAACGGGCTTGTGCTGTTGGACGCGCTGAGCGAGCCCGAGACGGACTGTGTCCCCGACATGATTGTTCTGCAGGGATATTTGTGTTTGCAGGTTCCTTTTTTTCTTCTTGGTGTTGTTGTTATTGTCTTTGTAGGACACTAAGCTAGCAAGCAAATAAATAAAAGTGCCCAGAATTGAAAAAAAAAAACAAGGGGAAGAAAATGTGATTGCCGTGGGGGCAAGTAAGAAATCGAAAAGGGGCAAAGAGAAGGAGTACTTTTCTTTTCTTTGTTTATTATCTTGTCAAAGGTTAAGACCTATTTAAAAGACTGTGGAGGAAAATGAGAGTGCGCGTAGGGGAGAACGGTGTCTTTTTTACCGACGGCAAAAATAAAGAAAAAAGGGAGGAAAAAAAGCAAGGAGAGAAGTGCTTGTCACGTGAATGGAGCAAACAAAGTAACTACCCTTGTCTTTCTTGCAGACGTGTGTTGTATATGTCACTCGCACTGTGCGAGGGTACCAGATAAGGAAAAACAAAAAGGAAGTACGTGGGGGAACTACGTTGAAAATAGAATTGCTAGACAACCACAATAAAAGGAGAGTGAGGGACGAAGAGAGAGGAGAGAATGAGAACGGAGGGTCGGAGGTGGCGTAACTCAGAGTACGTGTGCAGGCTATGGCTCATCAAATGCCATAGGGTGAGCGTACGGAATGGCACAAACGGACAAGTAAAGGCTGAAGAAAAACACCTGCGGTGTGCTGTACAAGTTGCTCTCGAGCCATGTGAATTGTCTCTTGTTTTCTTCTGTCGTCCCACATTTAGCTTTCTTTTGCGACACACTACGATCGTCATGGTGATATTTGATGTTTGTGGTATCAAGAGAGGTCCACTCGACAAGAGAAGAGAAGGAAACAATAAAAATTGATGTACACAGTCGAATCATTACAGTAAAAAGGTGAAAAGAGAGGGTCGACAAAGAAGGAGAAACAAGAAAAACAATGCGTGGCGTGCACTCACACGCGGGTTCAACTTACATAGGAGGGGAAGTGTGTAGAAACAAGCATTGAGCAATAGTGACTCCAGAAACCAACCAAATAAGGGCAAGAGACACACTAACAAGAAAGCAAGGGGAGAGGGGGCGATTGATTGAACAGTTGCACGCCAGTATAGTTGAGCTGCTTTCATTCATATCTCGCTCTTTTCTTTGCATTTGGTGTTGTTCTGTTGTCGTTGTTGTTGCTGTTGTTGCTGTGCTTGCTATTGTGTTTTCGCATCGTACAACGTCGCGCGCTTGGCTTGTTGCGCGTCGCTCAGTCGCCACCGGTTGGGCGTGTCTAATGGCACCGTGTACGTGCTCTTGGCGTCCTGCATCGTGGCGTACATGCCGCTCTCGGGTTGAGATTGCACGCGGTGATAGGTGAGGCGCACATCCGAGTAGCCGCAGCGACCACGGAAGGGTGTCACGTCGTACGGTCGCGCACTGGGGACGTACGAGGCCAACCACGCGTCCTGCGCTGGCAGCGCGGCGGGCGACAACGGCGGGCACGCACCAGAGAAGGGAGAGGTCCAGGACGTGGAGACGGAGCGGCGGGCCGTGTTGGGTGCGACAGAGGATGTGGCCACCGTCGTCGTCGTCGTCTCCTGCGCACGCACGGCAGACGTCGGTCCGTCGATCGCCACCTCAGACGGTGTCAAGGCGGCCTCACGTGTCGCTGCCTCCGCCGCCGCTGCGCGGAGCTGACGATTGTCGAAGCGGGCCACGGTGGGGTTGCGCGCGTACTCGTCTGTCACCGGATCGGCGTACTCGAGCATCCCGCCAGCCTCCGCACGCACGGGCACATGGCGGTTCCGAGTGAACGGCACCGGCTGAAAGCTGTCGAAGCGCGCGGACGGTCGACGCGCTTGGCCGGAGCTTGGTGCCCCCGTGTAGTAGTCCGCGTCCTGACCGCCTGAGCGGACAAAGAAGTTCTCTGGGGTGAGGGTGTGGCCAGTGCCGTAGCGGTTGTTGCAGAGCAGGCTCGCCACCGTCGGGTGCATCTCGACCTCCAGCCACGCCTTCTCCATCTGCAGTGGCGCATTCGGTGGCGTGGGCGGCGCGGACGTTGGCGGCTGAATGCCGCGTCGCGTCGCATGGTCCGCAGCGTTGCGCGTGTCGGCCGCGGCAGGGTTTGACGGGGTCTGGCCGGTGCGGAGGGTGCTAATGAGCGTGCGCGTGGCCTGTGTGTCATCGCGCTGCTCCTCAAAACTGCGATAGCCAGAGAGGACAAAGCCCTGACTGACGGTCATCTGGCGCGCTCCCTTGTGCGACTTGGCGCCGTCCTCGTCGCCGCCCGTGCGAGGCACAAAGTTGAGCTCCATGGCGCGGTGGGTCTCGGCGAGGTGCGCCAGTCGGTTGCTGCGGCCGACAACAGTGCGCTCGCGTCGCTTTGGAAGATGGCCGGGCTGGTAGCGCTGGAGCCCCACGGGCACGTCCTGACGCGGCAACCGAGACATAGCACAGTAAAAGTCTCTTCAATGGTTTTTTTGGTTTTTTTTGTGTGTTTGTACAACTGTGTTCGTGGAGATGGGCTTCCTTTCGCGTGATGAACAAGGAGAGAAAAAAAAGGGGGGAACAGTTGGGTGAGAGACCCAGATTGCGACTCCTTCGAGAGAGAAAGAAAACAGAAAGGACAAGGAGGGAACAGAGGTGCTTGAGTGTGTGTGGAATGTGACAGAAAGTAGACAGAGAGGTGCAGCAAGCGCAGGTAACGTGGTATCGCTATTTCCAGTGCGTTTCATTTGGTGGCGCAGATATTTGGGTACGGGCGTTTGTGTTGGTGTTGTTGTGGGGGTTTGTTGTAAAATGGTTCAGTGAAGCCACCACAGGGTGAAGGGAAGTGAAAAAAAAAAGAGAAATAACTCAACAGAGAAAACCTTCGCGCCAAATACATGGAGAACACGCTTTGAAGATGACGTTCCAGAAAGACGAGAGAGAGAGAGAGAGAGAAAGAGAAAAGAAAAGAAGAAGAGGAAGAAAAAGACGGTGTCCGTCTGCGTGTGAACAGGACGCGCCGCTACGGGGTAGAGGACTCTACGTCATCTTGCTTAAGATCGTGAATGATGTCGTCCAGCTGGCGCGCAACCGTCGCACGCACGGACGCACTCAGTGGCGGCCACGAACCCGAGGCGCGTGCGTGGGGCGGGTCATCCTGCCGCACGGGCTGCTGCCACCAGAGGCGGAAGGCCTCCACCTGCGTTGTGTCCAGCTCACGGCGCAACGCACTAAGCAGGAAGGTCTCGACCATGTGCATGGTGTGCTGCCGCTCCTCGCGATCGCCGCGATCGGTGCGCCGGGTGAACCGAGGCAGGCCGCGTCGATCGGTCGTGTCCGTGACACCGGTGGCCACACGCGGCGAGCGATGACGTGGCGCGCGGCGTCGTCGGACGCTCGTCTCTTCGCCGGCCCCAGCACGGGCGAGCCCAGCGGTCGTGCGCGACCCACCAGCCGCACCGTCTCCCCGGTGTGCAACACGCGTAGGCTGCGTGCGTGGCGAGGGCAGATCGTGCGGACTGGAGGCATGCATCTCATAGTGCACGCTGGACAACGCCACTCTGGCCGGTGTGCGCTGCGATGCCGAACGCGTCCACATGTGAGCCGCCCCGCCGATCGACGCGGTGCGCGAGGACGGCTCGGAGGAGTCACCTGTGGGGTAGTAGGTGGTCGTGGCCGTCATCGTCACACCGGCGGCAGCGGCGAGAGCCGCCTCGTCTGATGTTGCTTCCACCGCCGCCGCTTCCACCGCATCGTCGTCTTCCGCGGTTTGTGTCCGCTGGGAGACGCTGTTCTCGGGAGAAGCGTCCAGCTGTGCGGGGAGCGAGGCCAGGCACCAGAGCACGTCAAGCCCCGCCACGAGCAGCTCCGTGGCGATGGCATCAAAGTGGCAGTAGGCCCGGCACGCCGACGTGGCCTCGTCAGGGCATGCGCCTGTCAGCGGCGTCGGCAGATGCGCCATCCACAGGGCGGACATGGTGCCTGTGCCTGTGGTGGTCTTCACGGACCGAGTCGACAAGTGGGTCATGGTGACGCCCACGAACTTGGTCAGGCGCAGAAAGATGAAGGCCCAGTCGCGGCGCATCATCAGCTCGGTGCGAAAGTCGGGCGAGGTCACGGCACTCTGCAGCCAGCTCAGCGCAGCACGCACGAGGCGCACACGCTGCGCCAGCGCCGAGAGGCAGCGGCGGAGTTGATGGCGGTGCAGGTGTTCTTCCCGGGCGAGCAGCGCCGCGCTCGCTGTCGGGACGGCATCCGCTCCGTCGCTGCGCGCAGTGCTCCACAGCGGAAGCACACGCCAGCTCGGCGGTATCGCGCTGCTCGGCGTCACGCTGGCTGCGTCCATGCTCGTGGTCGTGAGCTGGCTGCCATCAAAGTGGTGCATGTGCACGAGCGGGTACGACGCGTCCAGGGCTCGTGTCGCCGAGGCCGCCGTCGCCACCGCCACAGGGGGCAGTACGGCGGAGGCTGGCAGAGCCGAGAAGATGGGCGCCTGGTGCGGAGACCAGCTCAATACCGGCGGGGTGCGGCTGTGACCGAGCCAGCCCGCCACCGACGGCAGCTCCGATGTGGCGATCGTCGAAGAAGAGGAAGAGGAAGAAGAGGACTCGGACGAGGCGTCCGAGTCTTGGCCATCGAAGAAGCGGTACACGAGTCTGTGCAGCCGTGCGTCTTGACTGGCCTCGAGAGCCTCTACACGAACGCCTACCGGAGATGACGATCTAGAAGGACGTGTGACCGTGTGCGCGGAGGGCCGTGCATCACCGAGTTCAGTCGTACTAGGCGGTTCCACGGGTCGGTAAGAGGCGGGACCAGGGGCTGCGGCGGTGGTGATGACAGCGAGAGAGGCGTCGCTGCACTGGTCCTCGGACAGCACCTCGTGCGGAGAAGACGCGCAGCGCGCGTCCGGCGGCGGCAGCACCACCATGATCGTTGTGTCCGTCCGCATCACCAGGGGGAGTTCGTCCGGGAGGTCCGCCGCACTGAGCCAGATGGCCGAGGCCTCGAGCTCCGTGAGGGGAACAGGGTCGCCCAGCTCGTCCACGGAGAGTTCGCTCGCCGCGTCTTCGTCATCGACAGCGTCGTCGTGGGCACTCGTTGTCTGGACCCCATCCGATGGTGGTGTGATGATGAACAACCCTTGGCCACCAACAGCCTCACGATGAGGTGGCGGCCCATCACTGGCGTCAGCCGATGATAGTACTGTATCGGGCTGCGGTGTGTGAGAGGCACTCGCACTCATACGGCCCGGCGACGTGAAGAGCGCGACGACTGTGTGCGCGCTGTCCATGTCATCGCCATCGTTACCGTTCCCTGCATCCTCTGTGTGCCCCACCTCTGCAGTGGGGGCAGCGGCAACTGTGACCGCCCTTCTTTCCGCATCCGCCCGATCGGGGGATAGCATCGCCAGGAGTCGAGTCGCTTGGTTGAAGAGCGCAAAGAGGGGATGTGTGACCGTGCTCTGAGACGGCTGCGATGCCGCACCAGCTCCCGCGGCCAGCAGCGGCGATGGCACCACCTCGCGCGTGCAGCTGAGCAGTGTCTTGACAAAGTCCAGTATGCCGAGCTCACTCGCGAGGAACTCCAAGTCATTCTGCTTCTCCGTGCGCGGCGGAAACAGGTGCGTCACGTCGCTCGACGCGGTCGTGGAGGTGCGCGGTGTGAGCCAGGGTGGGCGACGAGGACGGGAAAGAACCGCATCCGAACGCGTGGACGTCGCCGCCGGCGTGCGCTCGTCTGTCACCGCATGCGGCTCGGCAGGGCTCACAAGGAGGCCTGTTCGCGGGCAGCGGGCCGGGGGACGCAGCGCCTGCAGTGACTCCACCTGAAGCGTCACGACGGCCGCCTCCTCCCGCTCCACCGCACAGAGCTGTGCCATGTCCTCGTCACGACTGCTACTGCTGCTGCTCATGCTGCTGCTTCTCGTGCTCTGGCTGCAGTGGCTACGCGTGTGGCCATCGTACCACTCTGCGTCTGTCTCGCTCTCCCCGGCCCCGGCCCCGGCTCCCCGATGCGCCGGGCTCCTGTCAGGTGAGCCGAACATGTACGGCAGCAGCGAGCGCGGTCGTGACGGCCGCGCCGAGCTGTCAGGGCAGCGGGCGCGGTACCGACCCGGTGGTGTCAGCGCGGACAACTCATTGTCCTGGAAGCTCGCCCCCGTGATGAGCACATCGCCGAGCACACGGCGTAGCGCGGGCGGGGGCCAGTTCCACAGCGGCGTGCAAAAGGTGCAGGCGGGCGGACAATAGATGGTGCCCGGGTGCAGCAGCGCCCGCAGCACCCACCGTGGCAGCGGGGCTGGAGTGTGTGTGTTGTCCTCCACCACGACCACGTCGCACAGCACCGAGAGTTGCGTGTCGGACAGCGCAAAGGTTGGTTCACGTGCGGGAAGCGGCGTGGGCGATGACGACACCTGCGAGGAGGCGGAGGACGACGGCATCGGTGGTGTGCCTGGTACCGCCAGGGTCTCCGCCTGCTCCTCTTGAACGGCGACCAGAGTCTGGAGCACCTCGATGATTCTCTGGCCGATGAAGGCCGCGGGTGCAAGGGGGTGCCGGTGCGTGAACTTCCGTGTCAGGATCGGGCTGGAGGGGCTGGCAGCGTCGCCAAGGTGCTCGTAAGGTGTCGAAAGGGCCTCGGAGCAGGAGGAGGACGGCCGCCTGCCCTCCTGCCGTCTTTCTGGACGGCGGCTGTGGCGGGGGCTCTTGTGATGGTGGCGATGACGACGGCGCGCCTCTTCGTGGGCGGACGTGAGGCTAAGGCCATACGTGGTGGTGAGCTCCGCCGTGGTGCCCCACAGGGCTTGGCAGCGCTGCGCAGACGACAGTCGTACAGGCGAGGTCGCGTGTCCTTGCGCTGTCATGGCCTGTGGGGTGGCGGCGGCAGGGACAAACAAGCCAGCAAAGGCCAGCGAGGGATCGTGCCGGGCAAGACGCCAGACAAGGTGCAGCCAGTGGGCCTCCACCGCGGCCAGCTGCAAGCTCAGGTCCTCCAGCGTGCCTGGGACCTCGGCCGCGGTGACGGCCCGGCTCGACACCGAGGGAAGTGGCAGAAGAGATGTTGGCGCGACCGCGGACGGTGACGTGTCGGAAAGTGATGCCGGTGGTGTGGTGGCCTCAGCGAGTTGGGCGAGGTGCTGACGCGCCGTGTGCAGAGAGCCCTGGACCACGTCATCGACGGGGGCATTCGCCCGCGCGTTGAGCTGCCGCTGGACCTCCCACAGTAGTGTTGACCACGACGGTGACGACGCGGGCCGGTGCTCGCGAATCAGCCAACGCAGGACCTGCGCAGCCACTCCACGCGCACCGTCCGTGCCGTTGACTTCATGGGAAAGAAGGAGGTCGTCGATCAGGCACGAGAGCATCTCTGTGATGGTGGTGAGTTGATGCAGCGCGTGCTGCCAGGGCAGCGGCGCAGTCGCACGCGGTGGTGGCGTCGTCGTCACCGCAGGAGGCGCCGTGCTCGCCGAGTGGGGATCGCCGAGAGGCTGCGGCGTAGTCGACTCCACCTCCACACAACTCGTCGGCTGCATCGCCGAAGGCACACTGCTTTGACTGTCGCCGTCGGGATTGAGGATGGCGGGGGGCGGCAACACGAGCGGTCGCGGTGACTCTGACCAGTTGGAGCTGTAGTTTGTGTGGTCGTACAGCAGACTGAAAGACGGGGAAGACTGTGGCGGCGACGACGGAAACATCTCGCGGAGGGAAGATGACACCCGGCTGGCCGAGTGCGCGATGTTGGTAGCCTCACCTTCCAGGTACGGTGGTGCCCACACGGCACGGCTCAGGAGCACACCGTGGCGCATCGACACGAGCACACGTTGCAGCGACTCTGTGGATGACGCGCGTGAGCCCTGCGAGCCGGACGAGGACGCTGACGTGTGACGAGAGTGCGCGTCAAACGGTAACAGGGAGTGACTCTGCGCATGCCGTCGCGCCGGCGGTGGGGGCAGTAACGACGACGCCGACAGTGGAGCGCGCGAGACGGCCGGTGACGACATCCACATCGCCACCTGTCCGGACAATGAGGGTGCCTCCTCATCCTCATCCTCATCGTCATCGTCATCGTCATGGTCATGGTCGTGGCTGCTGAGGGTGTCACCGTCCGCGTTCTCCGGGCATCCAGCGCTCGCGGCGTGCCTCCACGGCGACGGCGGCCCATGATTCGGGTCCACGTGAGGTCCTTCACGCCGGGTTGCACGACGTCCGTGGCGGAGGTGCGCGTACCGTGCCCGCGCCGGGGGCGGATGCGAGGCAAGCACGGGCGTGTCGATCCAACGCGGGAGCGGTGGAGCGTCGGCGAGCGTCCGCGCGGGATCGGGCAGCGGCGCACGGTGCCGTGTGGGCGAGACGGTCAATGACCCGCGCTGGGCGTGCGGTGTGCGTGTGTGTGTCGGCGGTGCGCGCGCTGAGGTAGCGCCTTGAGCAGCCCCTGTGCCACGGTCCTCGCCACGCACCGGAGCGCTGTCGCCGGCTTGAAGTGATGGCAGGAAACGCAGAAATGACCCAACGGCCTCCACGTCCTTTGCCATGTAGGCCTGAAGCTGCGAGAGCACGAGGTCGGCGGCATCCGTCAGCCGGTCACCTTCGTCCCGGTTGTCAACCGGCGCAGGCACGGGCGAGGAGGAGGCGGATGTGGACACAGCCGGCTTGGTGGTGGTAGTGGTCGAAGTGATGTTCGGTGACTCCTCCACCACTGCCCACACCCTCGTTAGACACAACGCGTGAAGCACCGTGGTGGACAGTGTGACGATCGCTGTGTGCAAAGCGTGCTCTGCAGTGGTCACCGCGCTCACCACATCCCCAGGCCGCGCGGATGGGAGTGAAGACAGTGGTGAAGAGAAGTGCCATAGGCTGGGGAGGACGTGAGTGTCGCGCAGACACTCACGCAGCATCAGCCGCAACGGGGCGACGGCCTCAGTCATGTCCGCCTCCTTGTGGTTGGAGGACGGCTGACGCAGGACCCCTCGCACGTGCTGCAAGGCCGACATCAGCGCGCTGTTCTGTCCCTCCACGACGGACTGAATAGTGCGCACCAGCCGCCTACGCATTGCCTCGGACGCTGTTAGAGTGCAAGGGACTTTCACCTTCTCCGTCTCCACCTCCACCTCGTCGTCGTCGTCGTCGTTGTCCATGTGGTGCAGGCCAAGAACGCTGAGCGCATCGAGCTCCACGAGAGCCTGCACCTTCTGCAGAAGCAGCAAACGCAGTGGGGCGGCGCGTGGATGGGCGAGTGCGCGCAGAGCGAGGCCATCGTAGTCGGCGCGTGCCGTGTCGGAGCCTTGCGCCAGGCGCATGAGAGATGTCGTGCTCATCAAGACAGCCAGTGTGCGGCGCGCCTCACTCGCCACCGTGCTCAACAAAAGACACTCCGTGGGGTGTTGAACGGGCAAGTCCGACGCGGCACCAAGCCTCCCATGCGAGGGACTGACGAGGGCGGACGCCGTGCACGAGCTGGGGCCACAGCAGCGGGCGAAGGTGGTGAGAAACGGCTGGTACTCGGCGAGGGCGGGCCCGGCGCTGCTGCCGTCATCGGACGGAAAGAGCACGTAATGCGCGAGCGCAGAGATGGACGGGCGTGTGCCCGATGCTTCAGTGACCTCCTGGTCAAACACACCTACAGCGCACGCCACAAGGCGCGTGAGCCACGGTGCCCATCGCACCCGTGGCACAGGCGGTGATGAGGATGGCGGTGGTGGTGGTGGTGGCGAGGTGAGAAGCGGTGACTGACGCAATGAAGAGCTTGAGAGAGGCCGTGCCAGCCCTCGTGCCGCTATCCCACGATCATGCGGCGAGGGAACAGACCGGTGCAGCCGTCTTTCCGCAGCTGGTGCGCCAGCGGATGCACAGGAATGAGGCGATATCACCGAGCACGTCCCGGTCACCGTCAGCCCCTCCGATGTGCACATGAGGATGCTGGCGCCGAGTGACTGCGCCAACCACGCCACGCTCGTCTCCGCAGAGGGCGACACAGCATCAGGGCAAAGCCTCAAGGAGAAGGTCCGCATCAGCTCGGACAAGAACTGCACGGCGGTCAGAAGCTCACACGCAATGCTGGTGTGGCGCAGGAGCCAGTATGCCTTGTCGATGAGACCCTCGCGCACGACACGGGCCCAGAGCTCGTGCCGCCTGACGAGGGCGAGTGTCTCTCCGGGTGGGACGTGTGCTGCGCGAAGGCGGCGTACGCGGCGGCCGCACTGAGCCAGCCGGTGTGCGATGACAGCCGCGGTGTTCTTGCTCGCGGGCAGCTCCTCTGCCGCGGAGCTCGTGAGCTGTGACGACGGGGTGCGCAGATCCGTCACTGTGGCATCCGCAGCGCACAGCGTCGTCAAGGGCAGTGTCGACGCGCCGTCATGTGTGCATGCCTCTGCCACGACGGACGCGCTCTGTGCAGGGACCCGGGGAGCCGTCTCCTCGGAGAGTCGGCGCACCGTCAGTGGCCGTGGCTCTGATGCGCGCATCTCGAGCAAGGAGACGTCGAGAGAAACAGGTCGTGAGCGGATGGCCGCCGAGATGGTGCTGTGTGTTGTGGCATCGGGCTTCCACCGCGGCGACAGCGAGCCCCGCGCGCCGCCGGTCGACGACTCAGAAGCAGATGGCACAGGGCCCACGGTGGGACGTGCACTGCGTGATGGCTGTGCGTCGCAGTGGCAGCACAGCATGTGCTCCACGTCGTAGTGGTTCCGCGCGCGGTCGTCTGGCGAATGGCGAGAACTCTGGCTTGGCTGTGGTGGGGAGACTTTCTGAGGGGCAGGCGAGGACGAAGAGGATCCCGTCGCCTGCGTCTGAGTGAGGGCGTGGTCAGATCGCCTGCCAAGACTGGAGGCGTGCTCCATGGGGGAGGAGCGGGAAGCGGCTATCTTCCTCAAAGGAGGCAGGTGTTTGTATTGGGTGTGTTCTGTTTACTTATTCGACTTGTTTTCCCTTCTGTACCACCACGAATGCCCGAATCACGCAGCGCAAGGATAAAACAACCAATTTGGGAGGGAAAAAAGAAACAAAGAGAGCGAAAAGCACAAGGTGAAAGTGAAGAAGAAAAAAACAAGAACAGAAACTCTTTGCAAAACAAACCGCAATAGTAAAATACACAAAATCTATGACGAATTCTGATAGGAAGGGCTGTGCAACGGAGGAGAATTGGCAATTGAGGGCGGAGTCTATCACGACGTCGTAATAGTAGAGAGGAATCAAAAGAGAAGAAGAAAAGACAGTGAATATGCGCAAAAAAAAAAGGAAAATGGGAAAGTAAGAAAGGTAAAACACTGAAGAAAGCAAAATGAGCACGAACGAACGTGTGTGTGTGTGTGTGTGTTGGTGTGTATGAAAGTGACGAGTGAGTTTTTCACCTTGGGTGGTACGAAAGCTCACCGGAGTGAGGATCGAAATGCACAGCACCTACTGACCCGTGTATCGCATTGGAAAAGGAATGGATGAGTAGGGAGAGGGGAGAAGAGGGGAAATGGGAACGGGGGAGGGGGAGAGAGAGAGAGTAGAACAGAAAGAGGAAACAGACATGGACATGATAGCCCTGGCTCTCATGGACATGCGGAAGGTGCGATAGTGAAGAAACCGAATTCGACGACTCTACCATGACACGCCAGTCTTGTTCTTTTTTTTTTCTTTTCCTGTGCGGACGTGCGCAGGCAACAAAGGTCGTGTTTTGGACTTCCTTGACGTGTCGCCGTCGGCGCATATTTCGTTGTATTGCATTGATTGTTTTTTGTGTTTTTTTTTTTTTTGGGTACTGGATGCAATCGTCTTCTCTCGTACGCCTCTCTGGTTCGTGAAGGACAGTGCGGGGGGGGGGGGGGGGGGGGANGACCAAGCGGTCAAGGAAATGAAAAGCAAAAATAACAAAGAGGCTGTATACATGTGAGTGCTCTTTGAGGGAAGCAAGGAGTAAGAAAGGGTATTGAGATCTGATCGTGGATCCGTTCTTCAGATTTTTTTTTCTTTCACGCTAGAAGGCAGACTGAGATACGCAACAGTGTGCCCAGCTACGTGTTTAAAGTGTCTTTTGACGAAAACGTATGAACAATGCACCAACACTCAACAAAGGAAGAAAAAGAAAAGGGATTGATACATGCTGAAAAGGAAGCGAGAGATCAACGCAAACGGCAAAATTGGAGGGGAGGGGGGAAAGGGTTTGCAGAAATAATTAGACAATCATTGCGGAGTGCCTTGAGGGAAGAAAGAGTGGGTGAAGAGATTTTACGAAACTTTTATAGAGCTCTTTGCTTTCAATCACACGGACGCACTTCTCTCTTCCGCTCAGGCACGCCTTTGCACTAGTTTTTTTTAAAGAACAGAGAAAAAAAGAAAGAAGCGTGAACTTTTCGGGAATTGCGAAAATGAGGCACATCGGGTGCTGTCCCTCTCTGCACTGCGCAACGGCGCTTTGCTGATATTGCGGCAGCGTTCTGTGTTCCCATCGATCTTGCCACCAATGAAAAGAACGTGAAGGCCTGCTCTTCCGTTCGTCGTTTTTTTTTTCTCCCCACATTACACGGACGAACCGTGTGTGAAGCATATGAGGAAAGGTAAAATGGAGAGAAGGAAGCTGTGGACAAGTCAAAGTGGTGAAAAACAGAAAAGAGAGAGGAGAGAGGAGTGCACAAAAGTAGTACAGTTATTGACCAGAGAAACCAAGCAACGAAAGAAGAAAAAAAAGTGACAGAGAAGAACAGAGGTAGAGAAAGGGTTGCGCAAAACAAATAAACAAAAAGAGAGAGTGCGGCCCACGGGGCAAACGAGGTGAAGCAAAAAAACTGAAAGAGAGGAAAAAGAATATATGACGAGTGAAGATACGAGACGCAAAAGCGGCAAGAAAGAAGAGAGAGAGAAAAAGCAAGACAAACCGAAAGAGAGAAGAACAAAAGAGGGGGGGGAGTTCACCCATCCTTCTTCTTTCCAGCCTTCAACAACCCACGAAAGGCGTCGATGACAGGCTCTGGGAGGTACCGCTCCTGTGCCCGAAGGTACTCGTCAAGAATGGCGAGCGGAAAGGACCGCGCGTTGGAGCCGACAGTATCTGCTACCTCTATCGAATGGTGGCGTGGTCCCAGTGCAGAGCGCAGTCCTGCCAGGGCCGTCACGGTAGACAGAATGGGTGCCATGTGCGAGGACAGCTGCCGTTCGTATGTGCTGGCGTAGAAGTCATGATCAATCATGGTCACCATCGGTGCTGTGGTCAGGCGACGCGGCAAGCCCTGGCGACCCACGCGTCGAAGGCGATTGCTCGAGGTGGTCGGTGACGGGCTCTGACGACCAAACGAGAGACGCCGCGTCCACGGGGCCGTGGCAAAGGACGTGGCCGAGTCGGACGGGTCGGCGTGGAAAGGAAAGCCCACCCAATTGTAGGGCCGGGCCTCGTCCTCGGAGGCCTCCGCGAAGTCCTGTTGGGTGGACGCCCATATCTGCACGCCCGGGCCGCGTGGACGGGCGACGCTCGGCGGCGGGGCCCATGGAGAAGAGCTGAGGGCGGTGGCAGGGGCGGACACCACGGCATCCCGCTGCACTGAGTCCGTGGCATGCAAGGACCGCACCACCGACGGTGACGACGACAACGACGACAACGACGACAATGAGTCCGCACTGTGCGCCTCAACGGCACCTGCCAAGCCACCATGCACACAGCACAGCCATTCATGCAAGACACGCACGGCGAGTTCAAGCAGCCCATCGCGCACGGCGCCGAGTGCGCCGTCCACCGTCGGCGTGGCGATGGCGATGGCGATACGAGGGAAGCTCGCAGATGGACTCGTCACCGTGGCTGGGCTGTTCGGCGAGCCGAGGCGACGACTTGCTGTCCTTGGCACAGCCGTGGTCGTCGGTGTGGGGGAGGACGCAGCGGCGGTAGAGGGTGGAGCGTCGACCCGTCCACCGCTGGCGCGTATGACGGTCACCATGAGGCTGCTGAGTTGCAGCGCAACAAGGCGGCGACGGGCCATGCTCGAGAGGCGCGGTTCGTGCGTGCTGCTGGGAAACGGACCCGCACGACTACCCGCCTCACCAGCACTTTCAGCAGTCCCATTGCCCTCCTCCTCGGTGTCACGGGGCAAGTGGCGGAGAAGAATGAGCAGCATCGCGAGCTCCTCTTCCGCAATGGCCTCGAGCGCATCGCTCTCCGGTCGTCGCCTGGCGGACGCCGGTCCGGCCAGCTCATCACGATGCGCAAGACTCGCGGACGACGGTGTCAAAGACGCAGGGGCAGCCGGCGACGGCGAGGCGGACAAGGCGCGCTCGCGTGCCTCTCCGGCATCCGCGGGGGCCGGCCCCACCCGGCTCCGGCTCGTGGCGGCCCGCTCCACATCCGCGGTGAGCTGCTCGAGGAAGCCCTGGTGCTTCAGCATCGCCGTCGCCACAGTCGTGTCGGCACGGTCAGCGTTTAAGGGCCCGTCACCAGGCTCGGTGAGGCGTGGGGGGCAGGCCTCGAACACAGCGCGGACCCATTGCACAAGACGCTGCTTGACGTGCGTGCGCACCGTCTGGGGGCAGCGTGTGTCGAGGTCGAGCAGGCGGAAGAGCTGGGCAGCGAGCGTCAGAAGCGGCTCCGTGTTCTTCTCGAGCCCTGCCCTGTCGGTGACCGTCTCGATATCGCTGTGACTGCTGTCGTCGTGGAGTCCGTCTGCGGCGGCGGTAGCGTCATGGTCGTCGTCATGGTCGTCACGGTCGTTCTCTTCATCGTAGTCATCCGCACCGCTGGCGTTGGCCTCCGTGAGCAGCGCGACGCGGTCCTCCACGGCGAAGGTCGGGATCGCAAAGAGCCGTCGGACAACGTCCAGCGCCACCTGGCCGACCTCCACGCCGACTTCTCTGCTGGCGCTCTCCGTCAGTGTCGCGACCGCAGCGGAGCTACCGAGGCGCAGCAGCGTGTGCAAGAAGCGCGTGCGAGAGATGAGGTGCAGGCAGCGGTAGTAGCCCTGGGCCCCACTCACACAGTCAGCGCGGCTGCCGGCCTCGTCGCCGTGCTCGCTTCGCCGGTAGTACGGGTGAACACGCAGCATGTCGGACACGCACATCAGGAACACCTCCAGCAAGTCCACGAGCGCGCGCACCTCAGAGGTGGTGCAAAACCCCGCAGTGGACGCCTCCGACCCGGTGCTACTGGTGGTGGGGGTGGACGAGGCCCCCATCATCGCCCGCGCACGTCGTGGAAGCAGCTTGCTCGCCAGCGCACGGACGAGCACACGTGTGGAGGACAGACGCGTGGTCTGACCGCGCACAAGGGCCATCACCACCAGCAAAAGTCCCTCGTAGTGCCGCCCCAAGCTGCGGTAGCGCAGGGTCAACGGGGTCAGCGAGCACAGCCGCCGTACGACACGCGCGGCCTGTTCTTGCAAGGTCGACAGGGGCAGCTCGCCGGCACTCGTGGCAGCCGCCTTGAGCGCACGCGTCTCGCGTCGATGGCCCATCGAGAGGTAACCGGTGTGTCCCAGGGACGGTGAAGCGAGGGCACGGCGGCGCAGGGCGTCAGCCGGCGGCGGAGAACGAGGACCCAGTGCAGGGGCCCCACTGCGAGCAGCCGGTGAGGTGGCGGTCAAGCAGTGCAGCGTGAGAGGCATCAGTGTCTGCACAAGCGCCTGTACCTCCGCGGTGTCGATGGCAGAGGAACCGAGCAGAGGCACCAGGTGTGCCAGCGCGGTGAGGGCAGTGAGCACGATTTGGTAGACGTGGCCGTGCGATTCTGTGGCCTCGATGGACGGCACCGCACCGCGCAGACGCTTGGCCGCAGCGGTGCCGTGTACCTGCCCCGGCAAGGCAGCGCGCATCCCAGTGGCGGCTGGGTTCGCGGCACTGTGAAGGAGAGGCAGGCAGCGGCTGAGTGACTCGGCGAGCGGCACCGTAATCCCCTCCAGCGCAGCCGGTGCCGTTCGCGCGAGCGCCAACGTGAGCCAGGTCAGGGTCTCGCAGAGCCAGTGCCGCAAAGCCGCGCGAAGAGGTCGCTCGGCCTTGCCGCTCGACGCCTCGAGCACCTGCACGACGCTGTCCATCACGCGCGTCTGAGCAAGCCGCGCCAGGCCGTTGGCCACATCCGATGCCGCCGTGGCCGTCTCGAGCGGAAAGAGGCACCAGCCGTGCAGGCAGCGCACCACGCTCAGGCGGAGTGCCGGCTGTGAGGGGTAGTGAAGCGTAGCGGCGGCCGCGACTAGGCTGGTTGTGCTCGTCGTGGCCGTCGAGGAGAACAAGGACCGACGCACACTGCCCTGCATGCGGGCCCGTTCGCCGGCACTGCACCTGTCTGCTGCAGCACCAGCCGAGGTTTCTTCTTCCACCTCTTGGGGCAGAGGCAGAAACGGGGGCTGGTTGTGCGGATGCCGTGCGCGTGTGGTGTCATAGCCGCCTTCTGCGTCCGAGGCACTGGGTGACGCCATCATCTGGGACGGTGTGGTGCGCGTGTGCGCGTAGGCTGCCTGCGAGACACACAACGGCGGGGACAAGCCGGGGCTGGTGGGCGAGTGCGGCGCGAGCGAGGGGAGCAGCGGAGGCACGACCTCGCATTCCGATGTCCTTGTCGCGGCTGTCACGGTGGCTGTGGCCGTGTGTGTTGGCATCGCGGCAGAGGCGGCCAGAGAGCTGGCGCAGGCGCGAAGACCGGATGGCGGCGAGCTTGTCAAGCTGCCGCGACGGGTGCGCGTCCACTGCGCCGATTGGATGACAGGCGCCTGAAAGCGCTGATACCACTCGCGCAGAATCGTCTCCGAGGACACTGCCGCCGCGACAGACACGGTGCTGGCCTCGTCGGACGAGGTGGCAGTAGACGGAGAGGCGCGGCGTGCGTGCATGACGTGAGGGAGAGACGGCAGTGAGGGGGACAAGGCGCTCACGATGGTGGAGCCGCCATCCGCGGGTGGCGCGGAGGAGGAGGGCAAGCTCGAGACGGACAGCGCATTCAGGTCGCCGTGCAGCGGTCCGTCCTCGCCACGGTGGGGGGTGACAGACACGGTGCGGTCGTCCTCCACGGCCTCGCGCCAGCTCACGCGCGGGGAGACGGTGCGCACAATCTTCACCGCCGGTGCGCGCTGCACCTCGACTGCCGCGGTGTGCCACGTGGAGAGCCGAATGCCTTCGGTGGGTCGCCGGATAGCCGGAGCACGCCGAATGGCCTCGTCGCCTGTGGTGAAGGTGGTGGTGGTGGTGTTGGTGAGTGTGGCCTTGTGCGTGCTGGACTCGGTATCCTGTTGATACTGTGGCAGCCGCAGTGTGGATGTCGCGGGCGACGGCAGCAAGAGACCGCCATCGGGCAGCGGGCTCACGTCCGGCAGAAGAGGTGTGCGTACGGTGCGCGCGCTGGGCACGTCCTCACGGCCGAGCATCACACACAGCGCTGCGACCACTGCTCCGATAGTACTCGCGTCGGTCTGGTGGTGATCGCGCGCGCACGCCTGCAGCGTCCAGACGGCAAGCTCGTAGACCTTTGTCTCGGTGGCCGGCGCGCGCAGCTGCGCGACAACGCAGCCGAGCAGCCGGCTCCACTGCCAGGCTGGCAGCGTGACGTGTGCGGCGGAGCTGGTGGTGTTGGTGGTGTCGTCGTCGGGCGTGAGCAGCATGAGGCGTGCAAGGCGCACCGCATTGGCACGCAGCGCAGAGCTGAAGCAGAAGGAAGAGCGGGATGCCGTGTTGTGGTCTGGAACGACGTGCTGGTCGGCGAGCAGCTGACAGGGGTCAATCGACTCCGTCAGCGCCTCCGTCGGCACCGTCGCGAGGACGACAGAGACGAGCTGAAGCGCGCGTGGCGAGAGCGATGGGCGAACACGCGCAGACACAGCCAGACTGGTCTCAGCGAGGAGCAGCAGCTTGGAGAGCAGGCTTGTCAGACTGAACCACGGAACGCTCTTCGCGGGCTCGGCCTCGATGCTCGGTTGGCGTGTGATGGTGAACTGCGTGGGCATGTCGCCGTGGTGGGGCTTCTTGTTGGCGACGCCGTAGCGGCCGGTGGGGGTCTCGAGAGGGGGAGAGAGCGGCGTGACGTTTGTGGTGACGACAACTGTGTCGTCATCCGCATTGTCGTCCTCGCTGTCCTCGTCGTCGTGCGTGTCGAAGTCGGCGGCCTCGTGAAACGGACCCTTGGTCATCGAGGCAGCGGCGGCGATGGTGGTCGCCCGCGAGGAACGCGGCGCACACACCCTACTGTCGCGTCCTTCACGGTGCAGCAGACGGCAGAGCAGCACGGCGAGCGTGGCGACAGCGCTCATCGCATCGGCATTCGACACCCACGCCCGCAGCGCGGAGTCTGCCGCGACAATCTCCGTCAGGGACGTCGCATACACAAGGTGCGGCGACACGGGGCGGACCGGCGCTGAGAGAGGCGACAGCGACAGGGCCGATTCCCTGGTCAGCGAACTGCGCAGACTCAACGTGTCCTCGTGCGAAGCCGGCGACAGCACAATGGACGGGGGCGGGGAGACCGACTGGGTGCGTCGCAACGGCCACTGGGCCAGCTCCGCCTGGGACTGCCTCTCGGCGTCCTGGCGCTGGCACTGCTGAACGGCGTTGAAGCTGGTCGAGAAGAGGCTGGACAGCTCGCCGTGCAGGGCGATGAGGCGGTCGTACAGTTGGGCCATGCGCAACGGTCGGGCCGGTGCGCCGTCCACGATGTACGCCTCGACAGGCGCGTCTTGCAGGGCGGCCACGGTGGCGTGAAGGGCACGAAGGACCTCGTCCGTGCTCGGCTCCGTCCTCGCGCGTGCAGGAGACGTGGAAGCCGAGTGCCAACCATGCTGCGTCTGACGGATCTGTGATAGGGAGGGGAAGGGCGGGGTCGCGGTCAGACTCATCTCCGTGGTGCGGCAGAACGGTTTAGTGCAGGTAGATAGGTATATGTCACGAGAATTTCAAACGAGGAAAACGGGAACAGACAAGAAAAGTGACGAAAGAAAAAAAAAGAAAAAAGTGTGCGCAAAAAAAACAAAAACAAGTAGTTGTGTATAGATGTGGCTGTACACTGTTGGATTCTCTGTCCTGGTGGTGGTATCAGTTTTTTTTTTTTTTCAATCGGTTGCGGTTTGCCTTCTTGACTGGTCGGTAGGGTAGTGCGAGCAGAGAGCACACATATAGGAGTGCGTTGTTGACGTTTTCAGGTGAGAGGCAAAAAAACGGAGGAGCGCGTGTGTGTGCGTGTTTGTGTGTGCGATAAAATTGTATGTGAATGTGCGTGCATGTACGTGCAAGTACAAGAAAGGAAGAGATACCGACTTGGTTCCTCGCGTAAACCAAGAGTGTGACTGGTCCTTGGGCTGGTTACTTTCGGCCCTGCTGTCCTCACCTGTGGATGTGACATCATGTGCGAAGGCAAGCGACACCGTGGCGCAAGTGCCCACAGACAAAAAAAAAGAATGCACTGATTACCACGACGAACTGAGTGAGAATTAAAAGGCAAAAGAAAATAAAAACATATACTATCATCGTACTCACCGTGGGGAAAGTTCTGCAATTTTGTGATTTCTGCTAATCGTCAAGTTTTAAATAAGCATGTGCATAGGCGAGCCAGTACCGCCAGCGGTCACTGTCCATCTGTGCGTAAGTGTTGCCTGAAACGAGAAGGAAATGGTATACGAAAACAAAACAAAAAAGAAAAAGAACGCAAATTGGAAGGAAACAAAACGAGGCACGGGGGAAAAAAACGATAAGCAACCACACCGAGTGGAACTAAAAAAAAAAGAGAGAGAGAGAGAGAAGCCGAACGGAAGACAACCCACGAAGCAACGAACGCGAGAGACAGAGAGACGAAAAAAAGGAAGCAGGCCTTTTCTGAAGCGGCGCCAAAGCAAAGGACTACATTAATTTTTTTTTTGTGTGTTCTCATCACAAGTGTGTGTGAGAAAGAGACAAACGCCAACTTGGTTCAGCAAGTAAGAAAGGCAACTAAGAGTTGGTTTTGTGTGTGTGTGTGTGTTTGTGTTTTTGTGTTTGTGTTTGTTTGTTTGCCAGATTGTTGGTTTTATCGTACTCTTGCGGCGTGTGCGTTCATCTCCGGGACGCGTGCGTTGCGACGACACTCGGTGCCCGAGAGGGTTATTGTTTTTTTTTTATATTCTTCTTCTTCTTTTCTCTTCTGTGGTGCTGATTACGATGCCTTTTTGGTAAGCTGGCGCGGTGCTCCTATTCTTCTGGCAACATGTGCTGTGTGGTGAAGAGCAGCGGCCCTGGCACAGTGATGTTGGCTTCGTCCACGCCGCTCACCAAGTGCATCACGTTGGTGTAGACGAGCGGTGTCTGCAGCTTGACGCCGTTCGTGTTCACTTTAATGCACGTCTTGGTCTTGCACATGGAGGTGAACAAGGTGGGCAGCGGGAGGCGACGGCTGCCATTCTTTCCGCGAGTGCGCAGATCGTGTGGCATGCACAGCACGCCGTCCACGACCAAACTGCGCGCCTTCTCGGCGCTCTTGGGGAGCTTGCACGTGAACTTGGCGAGCACCGTCTGCGCGCACCGCAGACGGTGACCCACGACAATCTCCGTCATCTCGATCAAGAAGACATCGACCGACTTGATCCTCTTCTTGGCGCCGTTGGTGATCGTTACACGGACGTTCATCTCGGCGTCGGAGGCGGCGCACATCAGCGGCGGCGGGGCCACATCGACCGGCCGCAGCACACCGCCGCTCACTCCGGCATTCGTGAGCGTCAAGGTGTTGCGCACCGTGCTCTGGTTCCGCCCTTGGCGCCGCGTTGTCCGCCCTTGGCGTCGCGTTGTCTGCAGATGACGTGTCCCGTCAGCCGCACCGGAGACCTGTCCCGACGCGGGCACGGCGGCAGGGCGAGGCGGGACGACGGGCACCGCGCCGGTCCATTGGGCTGGCGGATGCGGCACCTCCGGCAGGCGGTCATCGCGCAGGCTCGCGTCGAAGGACGACGGACGGCGACCACGCGGGACCGTCCGCGGCTGCTCCACGCTGCCCTCGCTGCTGTTGTCGTCGAAATCGGCCACCTCGCACACCGGCGTGCAGGCCGCGGCGTCGTGGAAGAGCTGGGCATCAGCGGCATTCGGGTTCGGCGCACGGCCCGGGGTGGCGTGCAGGGCGCCCGGGGTGGCGGCGGTCGCAGGGCCGAACAAGTTCGACTCGACCGCGGGTTGCGGCGTGCTCTCGCGCATCGCCGACGCCAGACCGGACGAGGGCTGTGCCGGAGAGCCTGAGGCGGTCATCGAGGCCGGCACCGCGCTGTCCGGTGCGCTCGGCGAGCCCGACTGCGGCTGTTGTGGCGGCGGCAGCTGTTGCTGCAGATGACCAAAGTCGAACAAATCGCTCAAGCTCGCCGGCAGCGCGGCGGGCGGCGTGACCGGGCCACCAATCTCAATGTGCACATCGGCGGGACCGGCGGGGTCAGCGGACGGCTCAGGGCGAGCGTGCGCACGCACTACGGTGGCAGGGAAGTTCCCGTCGGGCGTCATCATTGCCGCCGTCGGTGTTGTCGTCGTTGCGGCTGGTGTGCTCGGCAAGACCGGGTTCGCCAGCCGTCTCGCCGGATCCGGTGTGCGGTAGAGCGGCGGGGGCACCCTCGACGGCTCGTACAAGCCGGCGGCATCCGTGCGCGTCGCGGCGACCAGCGCGTCCGGTCCTTCCGGCCGTGCCGGTACCGTGCTGGTACGCTGGGTGGGGGAGCCTTGACCGCGGGCCGTCTGCAAGGGCGAGCCGCTGACACCCGTGGTGGTGCCCGTCATGTCACTCTCGTCGTTGTCGTTGTCGCTGCCGTCGTCCTCGCCATCGGCGTCGCTGTCCTCGTCGTCGTCGTCGTCGTCCTCGTCCTCATCGTCGTCGGACTTGACTGGCTCACTGGCGAAGCGCACCACGCTCGGTGTCACTTGCAGCGCCACGTCGAGGAAGCCGCCGTCCTTGCTGAACATACCTCCCTTCGCCGTGCTGTGGATGCTGCCGAGCTGAGCCGGGGCTTCTCGCGCGGCGGTGAGCTGCACGCGCGGGGCACTGGGCAGGACGGCAAAGCGCCGACAGACACGCGCGTCGAAACCGCTCGGTACGTCGACGATGCCTTCCACGCGATATCGCATCGCACTGCGTGCCTTCTTGGCCTGTGCAAAGTAGGTGGGTGGCAGGCTGAAGGGCAGCTTCAGGTGGAATGGGTAGCTGTAGGTGCCCGGGCTCAGCGAGGCGCCGCCTTTGCGTCCAGAGGCTTTTGTGAAGCCAAAGACGGTAAACACCTTGTCAAGGTAGATGAACTCGTGGGACTTGGCATGGCGCCCGCGCTTGCGGATGTAGCTCTCCTCCTTGCCGGAGATGCGAATGCGCACGGCCGTCACGTCGATTTTTTGGGTCACGACAAGCTCCAGCACGCCGCGGAGTTCCTCGCCCGGGCAGATCTGGAGCCGCTCGAGCGTGACTGTGGGCTTGACTCGGCTCCGTGTGAGCATAATCACTTGCCAGAACGATTTTTGTGTTAATTTACTGTGACTGAAGCGTACTCTGCAACATTGGAAAGAGCAAGGGAGACAATCAGGCTGAGAAAGGAGGAAAAGTGAGCAAAAAAAAAAAGGTAAGCGTGTGAGGTTCACGCTGGCATATGCGTGGTGATTTTTAGAGGGAGCGATGCTGTCGAGGAATTCACTGTGTGCGAACAGCAATTTTCAGGAAACAGCGTGAGCCGACAGGACGAGAGGAAGTGCCCATCTTTGCCTCTAGCCTATTCATAGCCATGCCTTCATAAAGTGTCTCACCGTTCAACGGTCAAGTCGATAAACGCTGTGGTTGTTTGTTGTTTTCCGATACGGTGCCACACAGCCAAGGGAGTGTGAGTGCACGAGGAGGACAAAGAAAGGAAAAAAAAACTGAAAGCAACAGATAGATGGGGCCGAGTCGAACGCAGCTCGAACAAAGTGGGGTGCGTTACAAAGGTGGGAAGGAAAAAAAAAAAGCGAATGTAAGCCAGATGTCTTCTACGGAAATAGAGTGGCCAGAAAGTGAAAAAAAAAAGGACGAGGAGAAAAAAAAAAGCACGACATCCTCGAAGTACAAAATAAGGAGTATCTTGCCGCTCATGCTGCCTTCTTCCGTTTTTTTCGCGTGTGGGGGAAAAAAAAAAGCAATGACAAGCACGGCGACACCAACAGCGAGAACGAAAAAAAAAAAAAGAGGAGAGGTGGAAGACGTGCAAAGTCAGTTTCTACATCATTTGGTCGCTTACTTTACCAGAACACACGAGTGCGTTTTTAAGACCGTCTTCCACCTCCGAAAAGCAAAGACTGAGTACTTACACAAACACACACACGTGACAAAGAACGAGAGCCGCCATCGGGGACGCCAACTCCAACGCACATATCTAAGAATTGGATATACGGGTGCGAGTCGGTGTTCTCTCTGCTCAACGTCACATACAATGGAGCGCACATGCCAAAAGCAAAAAAAAAGAGTCATGAGGCAAGCAATTGGGAAAGAGCGAACAAAAAACGGCAAGGCACATTGCAGGAGGAAAAAAAAAAAGATGTGTGAGACAAAGTGGTGAAGCAGGCGTCGGTGGGCAGTATGATTATGCAAACAGTAAAGACGGTCTCAACTCTCGTCTACCATTTTATGTTTCCTCTTTGTGAGTCTTTCTGTTCTTTTCTTTTTTTCCCGAGCTTACACGCCGCTGAGGATCTGTTCCTGCTTGACGTCGGCCGTGACATACCGCGTCGGCGCCAACGGCACCTTTCCTGCCATGTCCAGCACACTAAAGATGTAGCCAACGTTGTTGACCGTCATCTCGTCCTTGATATTCGAGTCCGGGAACGATACCGTGACGATGAAACTGCTCTCGAACATCTTCGTCGCGACAGACGGAAGGGGTGCGGTGATGGGCGTGGCCTGATCGATGCGCACGAGGTCGCCGAGCGCCAGGTGCGCATCGAGTGAGAGCGTGCTGCCCTTCTTGATGACCTTTGCAGGTGGTACAATGTTGATGCCGGTGAGCCTCTGCAGGTCGCAGAAGGAGTGGCCGTTGGCGGTCACCTGGGCAAACTGGTGCAGTGTGACGCGCACCTTCTTGATGCTCGCGTCCGCCTTTGACGCAGCGATCTTCAGGCGGATTGTGATGGCGTTGTCATTGTCGCTGAAGCCAGAGTCTGCTGGCACCGTGAGGACGTTGGGGACCTCCTGCTCCGTGACAGGCTGCTCCACCTGGTAGGACGGGGGCTCTTCGAACACCAGTTCCGGCTGCTTCTTGGCGTAGCCCTCCTCGCTTGGGTACGCCTGAAAAGGGGCTTGCACGGCACCGGCTGCGTTGACGTTGTTCGCCGTTTCCGACGTCGTTGTGCGACCGCGCTGCATGAGAATTGCGCGAGGAAAGGTCGTGACAGCGACGTCCAGGTCACCGGGTCCGCTCCCGCAGCACTTGGACGACGCGGGGATCGCGCTCCGCCCGCTGCCCGCCGCGTAGGGGCTCGCCGTGAGCTCGTCGAGCTGCTTCTTGGTGATGGCCGAGTAGACGGTCAGAGGGACCTCTTCCTTGGCATCAAACGGGCTATTGGGAATGACAATGGTCGCCTTCACCTTCCAGTCCAACGAGCTGGTGCCGGAGGAGCCCTTGAAGTAGTAGGACGGCGGCGCCGTGGCCGGGATCGGGACCTGAAAGGGGTACTGGTATGAGCCCGCGCCGAGCTCGGCCCCGCCCTTGCGGCCGCTGAGCTTGGAGAAGCCGAAGAAGGTGATCTCTTGCTGAAAGTGAATAAATTCTTCCTGCACACGGCCGGAGCCCTTCACCTTGAAGTCGCACTGCTCCTTGGCGCGGATGTCCAGGCGGACGGCGGTGATCTTCATGTTCTGCTGCACGTTGATGTTGACCACGCCGCAGACAACCTCGCCGGGTGTGTACGACGTGCGCGTCATCTGCAACGTCATCTTCGCCTTCTGGCGCTCGAGGCCCACACTGAGGCTGAACATGATCGTGACCCTATTTACTGTTGTTGTTAATTTTTTTCTTGTCTTGGTGAATATACGTTCGCGGGAGAGGGGGGGAGGCAATTTACGATGTGTAGGTGTCTGTGTGAGAGGAAGCGCAATGTGCTATTTTCGTGTAGCGCTGAAGGTGAGAGAAGTGGAGAAATGACAAAAGGAGGAAAGAAAGGAAAGAAGCACAGAGTTAAGAGTACGGAGGTGGCATGAGGTCAAAGATGTACATTTGGCGTGTACCATGGGTGTTGGAGATTGTGCTCGCTGCAGTGGCTGACGCGTTTGCTTTCCCCATTTTGCTTCACACCTCGTCATGGACAAGCTATCAGCGTGCCCTCTTTGAGATGGTTTCTCTCAGCAAGTGAACAGAAAGGAGACAAACAGACGCGCGCGCTTGTGTTTATGTCTGTGCGTCGCAGTGTTAAGACGCGTGTTCTCGTCGTCATGTGAGTTTTTGAGGGAGAGTGTGTGTTAGGTATTGTCGTGTTCTGCTCACCAAAAGAGAAATTGAATAAAAACAAGTGAGTCAAATCAAATATGCAAAGAAAAAAGAAGAAGAAAAAGAGAGAAAGTACAATATCAAAATGTTGGTGTCAAGTCAACCGTGTGAGAAGAGAAAGAAAGGACAAACAAGTGGGGGGACGGGACAGAGTGAAACAAATAAAAGCACGAAAGCAATGAACGATAAAAGAGAGTAATAGAACTGAGTCGAGGAGAAGACAATGCTCTCCGACACGCACGTACCCACGGAGGTAGCCATCTTGGTTTTTTTTTGTTTCCTCCTATACAGCGGCCAAAATACACAAGTTAACGCAGTAAAAGTTGGTGCACAAGCATTTCGAAGGCTTTCTCCGTCCCTTCAAAAACGGGAAAGAAAATTTAGTTACTCAAGGGAGTGGTAGTTACTGAGAGAGAACAGGGAGTAGAGAGAGAGAGTGAAACAAAAAATGCAGAAACAAATGCGACAGGCAACGGTGCGCGTGCTGAAAAACACGCTCTACTGAATGGCGTATTGTTTGAAGCGCACGCACACACACACACACACACACACACACACACACACACATGCCGCCCGATCGTTCCCGAATTTAATTATTATTTCGCTCTCCTTTTTTTTTTCCGCAACGGACGCCTTGACGTACCTGCCGGTCGCTCCGCTGCACCTCTTCCCAGCACCCGAAACAACAAACAGTGAGCTGTTCAGACACAGTAATAATATTAAATGAATGTCGTGTGTGTGTTTTTTTTTTTGTGTGTGTGTGTCTGTGTCTGTTGCGTGTGTCCGTCGACCCCTGCGCGCTGCGCGTGTTTAGATGCCGGATTCAGCCACCTCGGGGAACAGAAACGGCTGTGCGTAGCGAGCTGGCACGGGCGGGAGCTTCTCGTTCGTGGACACATCGCTGGCAAACAGACACACCTTGGTCATCATGGCAAGGCCAGCCAGATTCTTCATTTTGGGGAACGACACGGTGAGCTCGGTGTCGCCGGAGCGCATCATGTTCGTGCTCATGGACGGCACCGGCAGGGTGACGGTCTTCTTCTCCTTGTCCTCGTGCGTGCGCATGGGGCCGGCGAAGGTGAGCCGCTCATCAAAGGTGCGGCGCTCACCAGGGTGCAGCGGCGGCGAGGGCATCACGTCCTGCGTGTACACAACCTGGTGCGCCTCCTCGGTGGCCCCACCGCTGGAGGTGCTACGATGCTGGACAAGGGCGATGCGGAAGAAGGTCACGTCGGCATCTGTGGAGTTGAAAATGTTCACGCTGACGGCCAGCTCGCGCGCGGCAATCCGCTCAGCCTCGGAGAGGGCGGAGGTGTGATTGAGGTGCAGGTTCTGCGCGGTCGGCTGGCCTGGCGTCGTGCCGTTGTTCATCCAGTGCGTCACGGGGGCCTGGTCGGCCTGCGAGCCGTACGGTGGCATGGTGCCGCTGCCCACAGGTCCCACGGCCTGACGGTCGTCATTGTACGGGTAGTCGCCCTTGCGTGCGCTGTCGAACTGCATAGAGCTGGTCGGCTGCGCGCTGGAGGTGAGGCCAGAGCCGCTGCTGCCCTTGCGTGCACTGTCGAAGTTCGATGCACTTGGCTCTGGGGCGCTGGGCCTCGGTGCCGCGCTACCACCCTTGCGCGCGCTGTCAAACGTGTCTGGGTCGTAGGCGCTGTTGTTCACTGGGCGTGCCACCGTCGTCGCGGGGCTCTGCGCGGCAACGGGGCGTGTGTGCGTGGGGCTCGGTGACGCGGCCGGCTCGGTGGTGTCGGTCATGATCGCCGTCTCCGCTAGACCGGCGGCGAGGCTGCTGCTGCTGCACACGCTCCGCTTCATCGTCTCGTCGGTGGGGACGAGGAGGATGTACGGGTGTGTGGTCGCCGAGACCTCGATGAACTCACGGTGCTTGACTGAGCAGCACGAGTCGCCCTTGACCAGTTCGAGCTCCGTCTTGGGCAGCGTCGAGACCTTATCCGCGTACTTGAGGTACTCGGACTTGGGCACCACGCTCAGCACCGTAAGCTCGCGCTGGAGCGTGCGGTCGACGTTGTACGGGATGACCGCCACCGCGGTGAGCTTGTACGTCAGGCGCGAGAAGAAGCTGCTCTTGCGCGGGAGCTGCATGGCGTACGACGGCGGGGCCTCCACGGGGATGCTGAGCGAGAACGGATACGCGTACGTGCCCTCGGCGAGCTCCGCGCCCGTGCGACGCTTGCTGCCCTTTGAGAAGCCGAACACGGTCACCAGTCGCTCCAGATGTACGAACTCCTTGTCCACCGCCTTGCGCTCCCCGCCCACGTCGCACTTCTCTTTACCAATGAGGTGAATGCGAATGGCGGTGACCTCGACCGTCTTGCGGACGGTGACGTTGAGCACACCCCTCACGTCGTCGCCTGGCGCGTACGTGTCCGTCGGCAGCTCGAGCTCAAGCTGGACCCGGTCACGTGGGTTCAGAACCTGCAGTTCAGCCTTGAACGAAGTCATTCTCCTTGAGGAGAAAGTGTCTGTCTGTATGTGTGTGTGTGTGTGTGTGTGTTGACAAAGCGGAACTTGCGCGTATACTTACTTTTCTTTATGCCACAGAACTAAACGGTTGGGGCTAAATAAAGGACTGGAAAAGAAAAGGGTGATGAGATGCACAAGAGTATTCCAGTGTTGAAAGAAGGGAACATCAGGAGAGAAGATAAAATCAGGTGGGGAGGGGTACGGCATTGAGCAGAAACTCAGATGGGCTTTCAGGAGCTGAGAGGCCAACTGTGGTAACCCAAAAATAACATTGGCTCCTGTTTCATATTTCGAACACGGTTCAAACGCTCGCGTCGCCAGGTCGACCTTCTGAATTGTGCGCTAGGTTTGAGTGCGACACACAGAATTAAAGGGTTGTCTTGTGTTGAGAACGCGCATCGGTAAAAGAAAGAAACGCAAGGCAAAAAGGAAAAGATAAGATAAAAATGGGTTAAGAAGATGAGAACAAAAAAAATCGGTGGAAATGAGAGAAATAGTCAACAACAAGCACACATGTTTGAGAGCTGGCTCACCTCTTGGTGACAGCCGTGACAACGCCGACGGCGACCATGCCGCACTCCGCGCGCACGGCGAAGCGACCCAGAGGCGGGTAGTCGTTGAAGATCTCCACGCACATGGGTTTCAGGGGCACCATCTTGACGATGGCAGCATCACCACACTTGATGGTCTTGAGGCTCTTCTCGATCTCCTTACCAGAGCGGCGGTCGATCTTGGACTCGATCGCGGTCAGTCGGCAGGTGGTGTGGCTGGTGTGGCAATCGAGCGTCAGACAATCGCCGCCCGTCATGGTGGACGCGCACGACAGCAGCACCAGGTACGCCGTGAACTCCGTCACCTCACGCGGAGGATCCTCGCGAGCGTGTCCGCACACATCGCCACGGTGAAGGCGGCTTGGAGGTGCCTTGATTCTGTCCAGTTCGAACGGAATCACATCGCCTGGTTCGGCTCGGTCAATGTACTCATGACAGTGCACGAGGCTCAGGACGGGGATGGTGAGCTGGGCGAGTGCAAACGTCACCACATCACCACTTTTGAGCAGACCGCTCTCGACACGACCGACCACGACGGTCCCCATGCCGCCGATCTTGTACACGTCCTGAAGGGGCAGGCGCAGGGGCTTGTCCACGGGGCGAACCGGGGGGTCAAGCGTGTCGAGCGCGTCCAGCAGCGTGGGACCCTTGTACCACGGCATGTTATCGGACTTCTCGATCATGTTGTCGCCCAGCCAGCCGGAGATGGGGATGAAGCGGACCTTCTCCACGTTGTAGCCGACCTTCTTCAGGTACGTGCCGACCTCCTTGGAGATCTCGGTGTAGCGGTCCTGGGCGAACTGCACGGTCTTGTCGTCCATTTTGTTGCAGCACACGATCATCTGCTTCACGCCGAGCGTGAAGGCGAGGAGAGCGTGCTCGCGGGTCTGGCCATCCTTGGAGATACCAGCCTCGAAGCCACCCTGGGTCGAGTCGATCATCAGAATGGCGGCATCGGCCTGGGACGTGCCGGTAATCATGTTCTTGATGAAATCGCGGTGACCGGGGGCATCGATGATGGTGAAGACGGACTTGGGGGACTCGAACTTCCACAGGGCGATATCGATGGTGATGCCGCGCTCGCGCTCGGACTTCAGTTTGTCGAGCACCCAGGCGTACTTGAAGGACGCCTTGCCGATGTCGGCGGCTTCCTTCTCGTACTCATCCATGGTGAGTGTGTCGATGTCACCGAGTTTGTAAATCAAGTGGCCGGTGGCAGTGGACTTGCCGGCATCGACGTGGCCGACCACCACAAGGCTCATGTGGGATTTGTGCTGAATCACAGGCCGCGTCTTCACCTTGTCGCGCTTCATGTTGTTTTGTTCGGCAAGGGGTCACTCACCTCCACAGAGATGGTTCTTCTAGATGAGCTATGACAGTACATACACACAAGAATAGGAAAAAAAAAAGACGAGCGAAAGAGAGAGAGAGAATGATGAGTAGGACAGAGGTGCCCGTGGCAACGGCGTCACGATGTCGGTGCTGAAGCTTGGCGATATGATTTCTCTTTGCTGGCCTCACAAGGAGAGCAAGACCAACCGACAGTGGCAAGCCTTGTGTGGCAAGATGACGAGTAAGAGAAAGGGGCACGAAACAAATCAAGGGGATGCACTCACACATATGCACGCATGCGTGCTGGGCTGAACATTTAGTCGTGTCATTGTCTTTTTTGTTTTTTGTTGCTTTCCGGTCTACTGCAGTGCAAGCTGCTTTGCTGTGCCGACCGCAATGGGAAGAGCACCGTTTACGAGACGTAAAGACAAGAAAGGAGGAAAAGAGAAGAAGGAAGAAGAAAGACGAAACGAGTTTTTGAAAGCAATAAAATACAGCAAAAAGGGGTGGGGAGAAAACGTAAAGCAAGCAAAGGAGGGTTAAAAGTAAAGTACGAAACCGTGCCTTGAAGGCCACGAAAAGGAGTGGGTGACGATTGCGAGAGAAAAGAAAAAGAATACTATGCACTCACGCTCACGGATGAGGTGGGTACGTGACCACGCAAAAAGGGGGAAAAAAGGCACGGACAAAGTTCACTCTTTGTTTCTCATTTTCAGACGCTACTTTTTTTCTGTTTTTTCGGCGCGCGTGGGTAAACTGTTCCTCACACGCGATCTTACAACTCCTCGGCACCTAGAGCCAGTTCAGACAGTATGAGTGCCTTTGTATAGGAGCCCGTGGCCGTGTTGGAGACATCCTCAAAGGCCGCCATCTTGACCGCATTTGACATGATCAGCACGCGCGACTCGTCGGTACCCTCGCTGAACACCAGACCTGGGGCGTCGATGGTCAGCATTGTGTAGACGTTGATGTGGGGGGTGCCGATCGTCGGAAGGAACCAAGGGCCATTCCCGGTGCCTGCAGGAGGGGCCAGCGCGCTGTGCTCCTCGACCGTCTCCACAAGCACCTCGGGGAGTGGGATCTCCACCGTGATCTTGGCCGAGGTCTGTCCGGCCGCGAGTTTACTGTTGAGCATCGGCACGCGACCGGACGTGCGCTGGCCACCGACAGCGATGCTGCACTCAAACATGGGCAGCACCCGCGCCACGGTGACGTTGCCCGCCGTGACCTTCTGGACCTGCACAAGCTTGAGGTGCAGTGTCCCCAGGCCGGTGTGGTTGGTGTTGTTCTTGATGACGAGGTCCATCAGAAGCGAGCGGCGTGGCGCCGCGCTCGGACTGAGCGTGAAGAGTGTCTGATAGTACTGAGGCGTGGCTGTCGGCGGGCGCTGAGCGGACACCGATGGCACGGCCGGAGGGCCGGCGAGACGGACGGGGGCGGGGGTCTGTGCGGGTGGCGGCGAGGACGGCGTGTCCCAGGCCTCCGACACCGAGATGGGGTACGGGTTCGACGGCACCAGCTCTGCCATGGGCAGTGCGGACACGTCCTCGAGTGGAATGCCGGTAATGCCGCTCCGACCGGGCACAGTGCCGTTCGGGACTACTACCACATCGCCGGGCGAAACGGGAGAGAAGGCGTCGTCGACGTCGGGACGTCGGCGGTCCTCGGTCATGACCAACTCCCTGTCGTTCGTCCTGCTGTACCGCGGTGAGGTGGTGGCGCCAGTTGCGGCGAGGGTCTCCGTGGCGACCGCCGCATTCCACACGCCGACGCTGATCTCAATGTTCGGGTACGGCCCTGTCAGGGACTCGACGCAGTTCTTGAAGGACCCACAGCAGCGGCTCAGACAGGCCTGCCAGCCGGACCAGTCGGGCACGAGTAGCTCGCGCGTCATTGAGAAGGACGCGGGGTTCTGCTTCTGGTGCGCGACCATGCGAGCGGGGATGGCCGAGGCGACTGTGAAGGGGATCGTCGAGTGGGCGTCAAACCCGTACGGAATCACGGCGTAGGCAGTTGCCGTGTAGCTGATGCTCGCGGTCATGGAATCCTGCTTGGCGACGCCGTCAGCGGCGGTCTCGACGGTGTTCGGACGCGTGCTCAAGTACACCGAGGGCGGCATGTTGCCGGGCAGGACCACCTCAAACGGGTAGCTGTAGGTGCCCGCCTCCAGCTCAGCCCCACCACGGCGTCCGCTCGCATCCGCGAAGCCAAAGAGGGTGATGGACTGCTCAAATACCTTTTGCTTCTTCGAGTCCGTGTCGGGCTTCTTTCGGCGCTCCCAGGCCGGGGTGTTGGGTGTGCCCCAGCTGCTGCAGGCCACCTCCTCCATCCCGACAAACTTGACGCGGATCGCCGTGATGCTGGTTTTGCTCTTGACCGAAACCTCCACCTCGCCACGGGCAGTCCCACCGGGCACGAACCGACCGTCCTCCTTTTCAAAGTGGACGGTGAGCTTGAACTTGTGCTTCGCAAGGATACCCATTTTTGTTGTTGTTGTTGTTGTTGATGGTGGGGTTAAGTGCACCTAAACTGACGTTGTGTTGCGGTTGTGCTGTGCGTGTGTGTGTGTGTGGGGAGGGGGGGGGGGTGCGTGTGTGTCTGCGCGAGTGAATGTGTACGTGTGTCCTTTTGATGACTCTGAACTGAGGGTGTGTGAATCGACGAGGGGTTAGATATATTCCTTTTCTTCTTCTTTAGTTTTACACAGAAGCGATACTACTAGTGGCAAATGAATTGAACGGTGAGAACAGAATAAGGAGGAGGAGGGTGAGAGGGTGAAAGTTATGAAGGAAAACAACTGTCGATGTGGGGAGAGGGGGGGGGGGATTTGACGTGCTTCATAGCTGACACACACAAACAAAGTAGCAGCAAGAAAAAACGACATTTAGAGGAGAAGACGAAGTGGTGGAAAGCAAAGCAAGGGATAAAAGAGGAGGCAGAGCCTTTGACACGTGTAATGTGCATGATTGGACAACTCTATTTAAACGCTTACCAGAGAGGCGAGGGAAAAAAGGAAAAAGGGAGGAGAAAAAAAAAGGGGCGGTCACACACAAAGGCATCGGCTCTCACCCCCGCCTGCTAAGTTACGCGGGCACAGTGGTGGTGATGTGGCAGAAGACAATCTCCTTCATCGACCGCAACATTTGCATGGCGGGCTCATTGTTGAGCAAGTGCGCAATGCGATTTCGCTCCACCTTCTCCATGGAACGCCGCATGTGGACCTCGCCCGCCGAGAAGAGGCCCAGCTTCCAGTTGGCATTCCCCATCGCCATTTCCGCGTAGTCCTGCTGTGCCTGTGCGATGTTGCCATCGCGTGTCAGGTGCAGGAGAAGAAGCTCGTAGAGATGGTGGCGCAGTGCTTGTGGCAGGTAGCACTGGGACTCGAGCGCCTCCGAAACAGATGGACCGCCACTGTTGCACTGGAGGGTCTCGTAGTCGGCGCTCAGAACGGCCATGAGGCGAAGGTAGTGCCAGCGCGCCCCCTTGGACACACGCCACTCCGCCAACGCACGAGCGACAGCCTGCCCCTGCGTGTACTTGATCGCGTCCGGCAACGCCCCGACGGAGAGAAGGTACACCGGATAGGACCAGCCGCGAATCCGCGCCTCCTCGTCCCCATCTCCGCCGACGATGCGCGTCACGGAGGCGGACCCGGTCATGATCTCCTCGCTGGTCGCGAGCGTGCCCTGGAGGCTGGCCTGCCACTGGGCGAGCAAGCGGTACCACAGGACGTGAAGCACGGCCCGGGTTTCCGCCGCTGCCGGAGCCACCGCGCTCTGCTCATCGGCAGCCACAGCAGGTGCGCTAGCCTTGATCGTCGCGTCCTCGCTACCGTTGAGGTGGAGGAGAAGCGCCGTCTCGGTTGTCTCTGGCCACGACGTGATGGACGACGCGCTGCCGTCCGTCTTCTCCAGAATATACTCGTCTTCGAGAAAGTGGGCGAGCCCGCGTGGAAGTGCGAGCACGAGGGGCACCTGTTTGGCCTGTTGCTTGACGGACGTCTCCTTGAGAAGGGACAGCTCTTTTTGCACCACCGCGCGTGCCTCGGTCAGCGCCGCGGTGATCGCGTCCAGCACGCGGCTCTTCTCAGACTCAAAATCTTGTTCGGACAGTACGGAGGGCGTATCGGCTGACGTGGTCAGTGCACTGGCTGTGTCGTCCGCGGACGGCGACGGTGATCGCGCGCGCTTCACGCCGGCCTGGCTGACGGAGGCCGCGACAGAAGCGGCGGTGGTCGCGTCGTCGATGGACGCGACGATGGCACTCGGCGCGATCCGTTTGCTCACAGCCTCCTTGGCCGCCGCGTACGGGTCTGCTGCCACCGTCGGGGCGACGACGGCAGGGCCGGTGCTTGGCGTCGTGGTGGGTGCCGCAGCCGTCTCGGCTTGCTTCTTCTGTTTGACCAGATTTTGAAGTCCGGAGAACATGGTGGCGCGACAGTGAGCGACAGCGGGGGAGTGATTGCTAAGACTCAAATAGAATATAAAGGGTGCGAACTGCCATGAGGAAGGAAGGGAGGAAGAGAGAGAACGAGAAGGAGTGGAGAGACGGAAGAGGAAAGTGGAAGCGGAAGTTAGGAAAAAAAAAACGGCGGTCATTGTGAGAAACAGCCTCCTTGCAGCATGGGCAAAAAGGCACGGGGTTGTTTTGGGGGGCTGAAAGGTGAGGACACCTTCTCAACTTGCGAAAAGAAGGGGAGAGTGGGGGGAGAAGTGACCCTTCTATGGGTCCGAGACAAACAGCCCAAAAGGAGAGATTCAGATAGCACGCAGAAGAGTTACATCTCACTCTCTCTCTCTGTCGAGTGCATAGGGGGAGTGTGTGAATGTGCGTAGTTACAGGGGAAGTCAGGACGTTTCGCAGCTGTAGTATACATAGCAAGCGTTTCTCAAGAAAAAGAAATAGGAAAAGAAAGAAAGAAAGAAAAAAGGATGAAGAAAGGCAGGAAACAAAAGTAAAGGAAGTTAAGACCAGCTCTTCACAACATGAGTGACAAGAACAGGATAAAGATCAACGATTTCTCTTTTTCCTTGTCTTTCGTTTCTAGTGAATACCACAATCGAGGCATAACGGCTGATAGCATCTGCGTGTGCTTTCTTTTGCCTCAAACGGCGAGCAGCAAAGGAGAGATAAAGTGTACATGGTGTCATTGTGGTTTCAATACTTGGCTTCTCCTTTCTTTTCCCCCTTTACGTGTTCGTTTTCGCTTTCATTTCCTTCTTGTAGGCATGTTTAACTCGTTCATTGCCCTCTCTCTCTTTCTTTCTCACTCACTCTCACTCTCTTTCGTCTAACTGGGTCGCGTCCGCGCAAACGCATTCATACTCGGGTTTCTGTGTTGTTTGCGTATTGTGCCTGACCTTCTAGTATGTCCTGGAGCGACTGTACAAAGAGGCGCCATTGCCTGCTGGCGCAGTGCTGCCGTCCTTCTTGGTGCTATCCTTTGCCGCGGCGGGCTTGACCAAAGTGGTGCCCGGCACTGGCGACCCGTCGTCATTGTACACGGTCCCGTACAGCGTGCGGGCCTTGAGACGGCCCACAGCGGAGCGCGTGTACTCGGCCATGCCGGGATTGTGCTCGGGATCCTCGATGAACTGCTTGAAGAGCAACGCGATGCGCTGACGGAGACCCACCAGGGAGGCGTCCTTGCGCCCGCGATGGAGTAGATCGGCCTCGCGGTCAATCAGCTGGCAGAGCTCCCGGGTCAGCTCCGAGTCGAACGCCTTGACTGTCCACTTGACGTGAAGCAAAATGTCGAGGCGCGCGGTCGTGCGGCTCAGCGGGGCGGCCGCGGCACCGTCACCGGTGGCCTCGCCATCGGCCTCACTGCGCGCACCCCTGGCCGAGGACGACGAAGTCAGACCCGGTGCGGTGGCCTGCGCCGCGCTCGCACTGCTGCTGACGACGCCCGGCTGTGCAAGGGACCGGTACAGCTCCATCAGCTCGCGCGCCCGCTCTGACTCGCGCGTGGTGACCTCCACCTGGCCCCACAGCTTCGCCGACGCCATCTTCTCCATGGTGCGGTCAAACTGCTTGTCCTTGCCGTCCAGCATTGCCTGGCGACGGTGGCGCTCGAGCTCCTGGAGCAGCTTCAGCTCCTGCTTCGTGATGGCGAGCAGGGCCGCGCGTTTCTCCTCCTCGCTGAGGCTGGGATCAGCGCGCACGTAGGCGGACTCCTGCGCCTGCCACACCTCGAGCTCCTCCTTCAGGCGCTCAAAGTCGTTCGCCGACCGCGGATCGGAGCGACGCAGGCGTTCCAACTCATCGCGCGCGAGCTGCGCAGCCTCCTCCGCACGCTGGCGGGCCTCGGCACGGTGCTGCTTCTCCGCCTCGGCGTCCTCCAGCTCGCGGCGCATGGCGCGGGCCTTCCACTGCCGGTACAGCTTCTGCAGTATAATGACCTTCTGTGTGCGCAGAGCCAGCAGGCTGGTGGCGGAGAAGTAGGGGCGTGAGATGACGACGAGGTCGCACGAGGTGTCGAGAACGACCCCCGTGACGGGCGTCTGAACACAGCACTCACGGCGCGTCTGACAGCTGCGGCTGGTGCCCCAGGTCTGCGTCTGGCGCGATTGCATGTCCTCGACGGCCACGGGCTTCTCCGGAAAGGGGCTGTAGTTGAGGTCCTTCATGAAGAGCTGTGTGGCGGCGTGGTGCAGCACGCGCGAGTGGTCGCGCACGTCGCGGAAGCCGCCAATGAAGGGCTTCGCTGCGCCACCGGAGACGTGTACAACGGATACGGCTGCCATCAGGGACGGGTCGGCCTCAGCGCCGGCGTCGTCGTTCACGGCACGGATGATCTCGTCAAAGGTCAGGCCGTGGCGCTGGCGGTTCTCGACGAGGGTGCTCGGGGCAATGACGGGCTTGCTCCTGCGCACGTAGATGCAGCGGATCAGCGTGTCACTGGGCTGCAGGCTCGCCAGGTGGGCGGGCACCGAAGACGACGGCGCAGAGGCCGACTCCTCCTCCTCCTCCGTGGCTGCCGCCGCACCGTCCTCGTCAGGCGGAAACACCACCGACAGCCACAGGGGTTCGGCTCGCGTGGCGGCCTCGGCCGCCGCGGCCGCATCGCGGTCGAGGAAGAGCGTGGACATGAAGCGCACCCGCTCGCCGTTGCGGAACAGGTGGAAGGACTGCGGGTGCACGGCGAGGTGTCGCCCAATCGCCTCAAAGAGGTCCTTGGCAATGACAACCCAGTGGCCATCACTGTCCCCGACTTGCGGTGGAGGCGCGACACTCCGGTAGCCGTTCGACTCGGACTGAAAGCGGTGAACGGGGAGCGTCAGCGAGGTGCGGCACCCCATCGGGTCGAGCGTCATGACCACGGTCGTGGTGCCCTGCGAGGACTGCACGGGTGGCGCTGTCGGCGGCGGCGCGGCACTCGCACTCGCGGCGGCGTCGGATGCCGTCTGGTGGGTCTCCGTCGTCGTCGTCCTTGTCGTCGTTGCCGTCCTTGTTGCTGCCGCTGAGTTTGGTGGCGGTGTGAGTGCTGCCGCTGTCGGTGTGAGGCTCTGACGCGCAGAAGCACGGCGCGCCTCGGTGCTGGCAGTGGCTGCGGCACGCGCGGCATCTGCCGCATCGGCGGCGGCGGTCTCCGTGGCCTGTGACTCCGCCTCCACCTGGTCCACGTCGGCCTGGACGCCCTGCGAGGGCTGTTGATGCTCGGCCGCGACGGCGGCAACGTGGGTCGCCTCGTCCTGCGCCTCCTCCGCGCGTGCCAGCTCGTCCGCGTAGGCCTCGCCGTCGAGTGCCTCGAGTGTGCGGTCGATGCGGGGGCGGACGTCGGAGTGCACCTGATCGGGCAGGTCCTCCTCCGCCACCGCGGCGTCCTCCTCGTCGGCACCGGTCATCCGGGACGACAGGGGCGCTCGCGCTGGGGCTACCTCCGTGCCGGCGTTATCCTTGTACAGGTAGGGGCCGTCCGCGTCCTCCCTGCCGGCCTCCTCGTCCGGGAACGCGTCGCCGGCGTCCTGCGCGTCTTCAGCAGCCTCGTCGGCGTGCGTGGCGGGATGGAGAATGAAGGTGGGCCCGTGGGCGGACGCACCGTCCAGGGCCACCTCCGTGGTGACCAGTGTTTCCTCAGGGAGGTGGTCAGAGGCATGGCTTCCGGCCTCCGCCGACGGCGGACGACTCGAGGGAGACTCGTCCATTCAGACTAAGGATGCGCTGACGCACACTGACGCACGAACGAAAATAGAAAAAAGGGGGAAAAAGAACGGCGACTCACGGGCTCCACAATGAAAAAAGAAGATTTCCTGGATACTTATGATGCTCTTCTTCTTCTTTTCTGTATATTTTTCGCGTTTCGTTTGTCTCTTTTTCGCGGCTTTCGTTGAGAGAAGAGAGGAGAAAGAAAGGACGGGGAGAGAGAGTGCCGACATACAAGTGAGCAAGGGAAAGTACAGGGAAAAGACAAAGGGGACGAGAGGACGAGAGGAAAATGGGGAGAGAACAGGAGAGGGACTGCTAAAAAGTCTAGGAACGTAGGAAGAGCCAGGCTGAAAAGCGCACTGGTGGACTTTGGGGGTTGAAGAGCGTTCACTAACCGTTCGTCGGGCCGTTCCGCGTGGGTGCGTTGGTCCTTTTGGCTTCTGCAGTGTGTTTGTGTGTGTGTGCGTGTGTGTGTGAGTAGATGTGGCAAGAGCTTTTTTATTATTATTCTTTCTTTCTTTAGGGTGGGCAATACCCATGAGTCCTAGAATCGTAGTATATATATTTTTCTCTGTGAGATGCCCCCACCCTCCACCTCCCCCAAAAGACGGAATGTGACGAGAGGAGCCGGTAAAGTGAAGAGAAAAAAGAAGCATGCGCATCCACGCGGGTGGGAGCGCACTACTTCACCTTCTTCGCAGGTGTCACGGTCGCAGAAGTAGACGGTGGCAGCGAGGCCTCCTCCTTCTCCAGCTTCTCCATTTCGCGCCGTACCAGTTCCTCATTGTTGCGTTCATAGCTGGTGTACAGGAAGGCACCAACAATGGTGGCGGCGGCAAGGCCACCAGCGGCACGGTACATGGTGCTGTTGTTGTTGTGGGTGTTGGCTTTTCTTGTTCTAGATGGAGGAGGTGACACGGTAAAAAAAAAAAACAAAAAAAGTGAAAAAAAAAACAAAGCAAGGCGAGAGGGCAGGTAGTGAAGAAAGCAATGTGAGGAGGGAAAGGTGGAAATGTGACATGTAGGTGTCTTTCGTCAGTAGTGTTGAGGAGGAGGAAAAAGTGAGCAGTGCATGTCGTTGTTGGCGTCTCATCTTCCCTTTTCTCTTCCTCCGTCACGCACGAGCGAGTAAGAGAATCCTGCCTAAGAGAGACACCGAAATCAGCGTAGGCTTGCCATCAAGCGGTGGCTGCTCCGACGCCAGTCTCCGCAGTCTTTTTCTCACACACAAAACGACTGCAAAATGATGAAGCTCTCTCCTCTGCTTCTGGTGTGGAAAGACGCCGCTTAGTTCACTGACATCATAGTGAGGCAATTTGGCGCATTCGAGTGGATAGCACGTCTTTTTTTTTTGCTTTTGTTCTTTCTTTCTTTCTTTCTTTTAACGGGGGCTTTGTCTACGACACCTGCACAGGCAACAACAAGAAAGAAGAGACTGGGGTGGAATCACGGACATACGGCAAAAAGAAAAAAGGACAGCATGAGAGATAGAGAGAGAGATTGAACAAATCAGTACGGAAAAGGGGTGTTTTCTTTGTGGTTGCAAAAGTAACTCTCAAGCGGGGAGTTGTTCTCCCCGTTCACTCTTCCTCTTCTTCTTTTCTTTCCATGCTTCCTCACTCAAGCCCACTCTTCACCAACCGCTGCTTAAAAACAAACAAACAAGAAAATAAAGGTCCTGAAGGTCAACGTGAGTCACAACACTCCAAGCTTGTGAAGAGCACAGTCTGCGCAACAAGAAGGGGGAAAAAGGAGGGCGAAAAGACAGTCAGTCGATGAGAACAAACCGACACGACGAAGAACGAGACGCACAAGGGCGCTGCAGAGCGACTTGTTACACCATGCCCTCGAGGCGGGTGCACAAGTCCTCGTTGAACGTGCTACTCGTCGGGGCGGGTGCGATGACGGCCTCACCGCAGAGCTGGTGAACCGTGCACTGCTCAGAGCTGGCGTTGTGCGCGAGGTTGCTCAGGGCGTCCGTTGCCTCCTGGTACTCAAAGTTCTGGGACGCGGGGACGTCGACCTCGGGGCCACCTTGCTGGTCGCGGATGCGATCGGCGGAAATGCCGGCGTCCGTGCCAATCTTGGAGCCCACCTCGGTAGGACCGGGTACGGTGTTCTTCTGCTGCAATACGCGGCTGCTAACCCATTTACCGGAGGACATGATGATGGCTCGGATACGGTGAATGGAAGAGAAGAAGAAGTTACGAAAAAAAAGCGGCGTGTGTGTCTGTGTGGCTAGACAGAATGCAGAATACAGAGGACGAGAAGAATACTGCAACGTCGGCAACGACAAGCGGTGATGCGGAGGGTAAAGGGAAGGAGGATGGATGAGAGGTGTGAGGAAGACAGGAGGTGTCTGTGTATGTGCACGTTATCTGCGCGCATTAGCGATATGATTCCTGGGCATGTGTGCGCGCGTGAACGTGCGTAGCCGTGAGAAAGAGAAAAAAAAAAGGACGGTCCGGCCAACAGTAGGCAACGTGCGTTTCGTCCCGATTTTGTTTTGGTTTCCGCAAAAAAAAAGAAAACGAGATGGGAAGAAAGCGTGAGTCACAGATCTGTGTGTGTGTGTGTGTGTGTGTGTCCATACGTGCGACTCACACTTTGGAAAGCCACGTGCTCCACGACTTGCAGTCCTCTACAAGGTCGGTCCACGCCAGCGACTGCAGCGTGTCTTTATCCTCGTCCATCTCGACGTCGAGCACAGGGTCACGAAGCACAACGCGGCGCACCAGTGTGTCAATCTGCGGGGCCCCAAGCGGCGCGTTGTTGTGCCTCGCGCTGCCAAAGCGGGTCTCCTCCGCACCGGACCCGTCACCGTCTGCGCCATTCGCGGCCGCCGCACCGAGTCGAAGCAAGTACCGCTCGATGCGCCAGCGCAAAAAGTTGTAGCAGCCCCGGCGGCGCGTCATGAACGCGTTGGCCTGGCCGCCTACACCGCAACCGGCATCCACGCCGCCGTGACCAGAGCCGGGAAGAAGTACCTCGCCGCTCGCCGAGGCCTCCCCATTCTGCTGCTGTTGCAACTGCTGCTGCTGCAGCGCAGCGGTGCCGGGTGCCACCAGCGGATTGAGGAAGTAGTCATTCTGCATGCCGTAGAGGTACGCGCCGCAGAGTAGAGGCGTGCCCCAGGCGCACTGCGGCAGGCTGCTCTCAACCGACTGTGGAGGTGTTTGGTGCTTTGCGGCCGCGTACCAGTCCAACTCGTGGTGCGTCAGGCGGCCAGCCGAGTGCAGCCGCCAGCGAAGCCACAGCTCATACATGCGCGCCTGCGCCTCCACGTCGTCGGTGGTGGCATGGGTGGCGCTCTTGGCCTGCGGCAGCAGCGGAACGGCGGCGTCGAGTGTCAAGAGACGCTGGAGGGCCGCGCCAGTGCGTTGCGATTCGTGGAACGCCCTCCACTCGAGGCCTGCGACAAAAAACTCCAACTGTCGCCGCTTGGCACAATCCTCCGCGCTCGTCGTGACACCGCTCGCGCAGGACGGCGAGAGCAGGCCCGCCTCCGTGGCGTCTTGAATCTGCGTGCATGTGAACGATAGGATGGAGTCTTCTGTGGTGGTGGGTGGACGAGGCGGGGCGAGAGGGTGAGGGTCAGTCGCCTGAGTCAACGACGCGCTCGTGATGGGGCACGGGTGATTCGAAGGAGACAGGAGATGCCCAACGTGGTCGGGTTGGCCTGCGACACGTTCGTCCGTCGACGCGCTCAGCTCACTCATGCGGTAGACGGGTGGGACGGGGACCGGCTTTCGACCCGTGGGTGTCGCGCCACCAGCGGAGAGTGCCATGCGCGCGCAAAGCTCGGTCTCCGCATGGGAGTGGTAAATGTGCGTCGCCGCATAACTGGTGGAGGCGCTAAGGAACCTAGTCATAGGACTCTCTGGCCAGCTCAGGCAGTAGGAGCGCTCATCGTCAAGAAAGGAGAGACGAACCCATGAGCTGGTCGTCACAGAGCGCTCCTCAGCGGGGTCGAGGGGCCGCAGGCGCTTCCTCGAGCTGCTCATCGATACGGGTGCGAGAAGCAGAATAGGGAGGAGGGGCGAGGGGGGTACTGTGCAACAAAGGCGGACAAAAAACGACGGCCAACGCAACAGGCAAAAGAAAGAAAAAACAACAAACGCTTCGTACAGATAGAAGAGAAAAGCAGGAAAGAGGGCGAGGAATGGACGGTGTTGTGTGCAAGAGGGAGAATGCGTGACAACGGACACGGTATGGGTTTGAGCCTGAAAATGAGACTGAGAGAGTCATGTGCTAAGCTGGCCGACACGGAGAGAGAGAGAGAGAGAGTGAGTGACGGCACGTCAGTGTCGCTTCTCTTTGCGCGCCGTGATGGCTCTCGTCCGTGCGGCAAGACTCGGGCAAAACAACTCACGCACACACGCACAAAGAGCATGACTCCAAGGGAGAAACAGCGGCTTTTCGTGCGGTCGTCTCATGGGGAACGGCTCTTTTTGTTCCAGTCTCTCCAGCGCTCTTCGCAGCGCTCTCCTACTGAACCCCTTCATCATATGGTGTGATATTATTATTATTATTTTTTGTCTCTTGAGGACCAAGTCAGTTCGGCTTGGCACAAAGTTCACAACAGGTATCCATTATACTCACACAACAACAAGAACTAGAACAACAACAATAGCGGGTAAGTCCACTCAGCGGCCATTTTTTAGATACCCTCTGCTGTGATGGCGGGAACATCGAGGACTGTGGGCTCCTCCATCAGACCGGCACGCTTCATAGACATCAACGACGCGTACGGGATGGCCGTGCGGTCGGGTAGCTCCATCTCAGGGTCCTCAGCGAGAATCAGCATGAGGTGCGAGGACTTCTTCGTCTTCCAGGAGTAGTAGCCACGACTACGGATGTCCATCTGCTTGTCGGTTGGTCCAGGTGTGCACGAGATGTGCGCGATTCGGAGACGTTCCTTGTCCAGCCCCTTGGCCTCGGCACCCTGCTGAGCAAGCTCCAGCGCGCGGAAGACAGCCATGTGGCCCTTGCGGATGGACAGCTTACACTGGGCCATGGCCTCGCGCACAGAAAGCCCGCGGAGCACCGAGATTTCAATGTCAAACTTCTTCCACGCCGATGGCACAGCCTTCATGACAAAGGTGTACTGTGGGAGCTGATCCTGTGCGCTCTGCAGCTCCGTCTCTAGTCGCTCGCAGTACAGCTTCCAGTTGACCTGGTACATGACGCCATCCTCCTCAACGGACGCCCACCTATCCTCCGTCACGCGCTGGCTGTTGACGACACGCTCCCAGCGGTTGGCGTCGGGCAGGTTTGCCCGCGTCATCCACAACGACCTCCACAGAGTGCGATCCAGGAGGATGCGCGGGGTCCCGCCAATGACCTTGTCAATGGCGAACGGCTTCTGTGAGAAGCTCTGGCGGTTCCACCACAGCTCACGCGCAAAGTGCTTCTGCGTGTTGAAGTACTGACCGCCCACACCATTGCGCTTCGGTACGGGGCGATTGCCCACAAACTGAAGAGGTGCCGGTCGCGGCATTCCAAAGAACCGAGAGTCCTGATCGAAAGATGTATGTGTTCTGGTACACAAACACACAAGAACCTCACCGACAGAGCATACAAAGAGAAAGTGAGTATGAGAGTAAGAGAGGGAGGGGGGAGGAGAGAGAGAGGGAGAGGAGAGTGGAAGGGAGACAGAGAGACAGAGAGACAGAGTCAAGAAGAGGGAAGGACTAGTTCAGGACGCGATGTCACCACAAGTCTGCGTGGTGCACAAGCGGCGAACAGGCAACGGAAAGGAGCGGGGCACAACATGAGAGAGAGAGAGAGACGACGGACACACTGCGGCAAACCTACACTCTGCTTCTGACGCTCGCATGACCGTTTGCGTCTACTCACCCGTGAGTGCACCATCTCGAGTGCAAAAGACAATGTGCTCATGTATGTTTCGGAAAAGAAGAATGTCAGCCTTCACATTTCGTACCACCAAGACAACACCTCGTTTGCAAAAAGAGAGAAAGAAAGAAGGAAGGAAAGAAAGAGGAAAGACAGAAAAAGAAGGGGCGCGTCAGTCCCCGGTTCGAGTTGTGCGTACTGTAACAAGTGAGTCGTCAGATAGTTTGTGAGTCCATTGACAGATCTTACCGAAGGTGCTCGCAGCTGAGGTGTGGAAGCGGAAGCGAGCCTTCCGTGCGTGATCATTCAGATGCAGCTGGCGAGCAAACGGGAGGAAAAAAAAAAGAACGAAAATAGGTGAATTAAGCGAATTGTCTGCACGTTGTAGAGCATAGTTCGGATGCACAAGGAGCTCACGGTCACAGCACGTGATACGGGAGAAGGATGAAGTGGTTACCACATAGGAAGAATAAAGAGGCGCAACCAAACAGTGATCAACAGACACACGGAAAACCTTTCACGCCGCCGGGGCGTGCCTCTACTGCCGAGGAGCCACATGCGCACAAAGTGGGCCTGCATAACAGTCGTGCATGCGTGCTTTCCCTGGTGAGTGCATGCAAGCACCACTTTGCTTTCCTCGCACATATGGGCTTTCGGTTCGCAGTTCACATGGTGCGGTGCGTGTCTCACGGCAACCGCGATGCACAGAGAGCGACGCACCATAAGAGTGTTCAAGCGTCAGCAGCGGGCACGGCGGGGTGTATGCGTGAGTGCGTCGCTGACAACAACGGTAAAGCACGGTGCAATATACAGAAAGACGGTAAACTGGAATGGTGAAGGGGATGAAGGAGAGGAGAGCAACGGTCATGAATAAAGGTCAACTATTGAGGGAGGAAAAACGGTGAAAGCACAGAAAAGAGAGCGCAACAGTGGTTTGAGAAGAGATGAAGCAAAAAAAAAAAAATGTGTGACCCCACTTTAGCGACGGATTGCAAAAGGAAACTGTAAGAGAGAAAACAAAACTGCTGCTTTTTCGTGTCGTCCATCCTTCTACGAGCGGACGAACGGACGTGAGCGTGTACTCTGTTTGTCGTTGACGACAGCGTACTGTGGCGGCTGCGCGGCAGTCGCTGGCAGCGGTACCTCCGGTCGGGTCGGGGCAAAGCGACCACCCAGTATGCAAGGCTCCTGGACGCACGAGCTGAACTCCTCAGCCGTTGCCCCTTCGACGATCGTGCGGTTGCTGTCGTCCCACTGAACACAATTGACAGGCAAGTTCTTCATGAAGAAACGGTGATGTGCAACTTCGTCGAGCGAGGGGCGGTCACTTGGATTGAGGGACAAAAGCCACGTGCAAAGCTCCTTGGCCTCCTCGCTAACGTGGTCCGGCAGTGCATCCATCTCACCAGCGCGGATGCGCTGCTCGAGGCGCCGCTCGTCACGGACTGAGCCAAACGGAAACTTGTTCGTCAGCAACACGTACGCAATGCACCCCATGGACCAGATATCCGCACGAAACGCGTCGTACTTCTTCTCTAGTACCTCCGGTGCCACGTATGCGAGCGTGCCGGTGAGAGTTTCCGCGTATTCGTTGGCGCAGGCTTGGAAGTTGCTCTCCCGGTGCAGACGGCTGAGGCCAAAGTCGGAGATCTTGAGGATGCCGTCCGCGGTCAGCAACAGGTTCTCTGGCTTCAGGTCACGGTGTGCCACGCCGTTTTGGTGGCACGTGCGCACGCCCGCGACCAGCTGAAAGAGTAGGGCAGCCACATCTTGCTCGGAAAGCGGGTGCTCCAGGCCTGTGACGAGGTCACAGAGGTCACCGCCCATGACGGCCTCCAAGATGATGTAGTAGTTGTTGACGGTTTCGAGGATCTCGATGAGTTGAACGATATTGACGTGCTTCAGGCGGCGCAGAATGGAGATCTCCAGGCGCACGTCATCTTCAACGCGCTGGTACGACTTTCGAATGATTTTGGCCACAAAGAACTTTCCGGTGGGAATGTGGCGGCAGCTCTTGACCTTGCTGAAGGATCCCTCACCAAGGGTCTCGAGGAGTTCGTAGTCACCAACGCGGCCCATTGCCACTGAGAGAGCTAATAAAAAAAAAAGGAGAAAGGAAAAAAAAAACACAAAGATACTTGCAAGGTGCACAATCGGAGACGGAGAGTGCGCGGGGGAGGGAGGGGAGGGAAGGAGAGAGAGAACGGAGTTCGAGATGAGTGCTAGGTATCACACTCTGCCAAACTGTGTGCGACCAGCAGAAAAGGGACCAGAAGAGGAAGAGGGGAGGGAGGAGGGGGAGGGGGGAGGGGGCAAGATGGACGAGGAGGGGGTTGCCATGTGAAAAGAGGGAACATAGACAAAGTCGGCGGCCGCTGTGACGACACAAGCGCCAAGCAGCCAGGAAGAATGCGCTGTTGGGAAGAAACACAAGCGTGCAGATGCCCATGCGGACACAATAGGACAGGGAGATTGTGTTTGCGCAGACGGAGCACTATATCCCCACTCTGCTCGCGCTCCACGCCACAGACTGCCCACACAAGATTGCAAGCTGGAGGAAGACCAGCGTTGAGACTCCGGGGCACCTAGAAGAGGGGGAAAAAAAGGCACTGTTTCTTGCCATTTCGGAGAACTTGAGCCGTACTGGAGCAGTCTGCTATAGCAATGACACACAGACACAACACAGAGAAAGCGACCAGCTGGTACGAGACACACAAGAGAAAGCCAGAACAAAAAAAAACAGGGAGAAGCACTGGGTGCGCACGATAGGTTGAGTGATACGTGGTACCATATTTTAAACAAAAAACCGAGAGAGAGAGAAGCGAGAAACGGCGTGCTTCAGCAACGGAGGGACACCTGCACTTTTTTTTTTTTTTGAGGGGCGTGCGTGTCCTTCACTGACACGGACGCAGAGCCTACAGAGCTGCCTCGTTGACTGTTTCACAGTTGCCGCACTCAAACTGAACGCTAGCCGCACTCGCGTTGACCTGGACGGCATTGATAGCAGAGCACTGACCGCAACGCACCTGGACAGTGCGCTGAGTCGCCGCAGGTGGCTTGACGGCAGTCAGCTCACGCTGGCACGAGCCACACAGAAACGCGTCTGCCTTCTTGGCCGGCACTCGGTTCGTGACACCACAGGCAGGGCACTTCACCATCTTGCCGTTGTTGCTGGACTGGCCACCAGCCGCTGCCAGCATCGACTGTGGAATTGGCAACGGTGTGCGGCACTGCTTGCAACCGTATTTGGCGCCCGCCTGTGGCTGCTTGACGGTGTTGATAAATGTGCAAGCAGAGCACGCGATAGTCACCGTGCCGTCCTTCATTGTCGGCTGAGAGGCCGCATGCTCGTCGGGAAAGGTCTGCGCCGCGGCAGCTTGTTCATTGTTCAGCTGGTCCTGGAACTGCCGAGCAAGGGCTGCGTCCTTTTCCTCCTGCTCCAGCTCCTGTGCGGTCTTCTTGCGCTCTGTCTCCATGATGAAGATGATGATCCTTGCGCAGCGTAAAAAAGCAAAAAAAAAAAAAAAGCAAAAGGAATGAGTGGTTGCAGACGATGGTGGTGGAAATGCTTCGCGTGTACGGGGGGTGGGGAGGGGGGGGGGGACGTGTGCGTGGGGGGGGGGGGGGG